>CAJVQA010000120.1:0-43322 GCA_910591915.1 Cetraspora pellucida
TTTGTTTAAGTTGTTTTTGTTGTTGTTGTTGATGTTGATTGTTTTGTTGTTGCTGTTGTTGTTGATTTTGATTATTGAATAAATTGCTGTCGATGTCCATGTTGTCATTAGTATTGTTTGTGTTTTCTTCTGTTGGTGTTAAAGGATTGAGTTGAATTAATAGTAGATTTCTGTATTCAGAGAATGATTGTTGAATTTTTTGAATAAGGGTAGTGTGTAAACTTTGTTGAGATGTAGAAGTACTTTGTTGAGGTGTAGAGGTACTTTGTTGTTCATTAAATTGAATTTGGGTACATGATTTATGATGAGGTTTGTCATTAAATAAGATAGAGTTAGCTGCTAAGTAGTATTGATTGTTGGTTACTTTGCAATTAATGAGTAAGTTACATATAGCACATGTATGCTGATGTGTGATAGGTGAGGGAGATGAGCTAGGTGATGGTGGGATGAATATGGTAGAATTAATAATCTTGTGTACTAGAGATTTTTTGTCTTTAGTTTTTTTAATTATATTAATTATTTTGTTTTCGTTATATGTTTAGTTGGTTGCTAAAATGAAGTGTGTATGGAATTTTCTACAAAAACAACTAACAATAGAACTTGTTGTTGGTGCCTTAAAAAAATGACTAGTTTTAATAGCACTTCTAAGTTCAGTTGTTATACAGCTGCTAGGCTGTTTTTTAGAAGAAATAGGATGTGATGTATTTATGTTATCTTTATGGATTCCAATACTGAAGATTTTGGAACATTTTTGATAGAAGTAGTCGAGGTCAATAGTATCAGGTGTAGCTGTTACCAAGGTAGGCATCTTGTGTAACTATGTGTACTAGATAATTGTGTAGTATTAAAATTTGATAAAATATTTATAGAACTAAGTTTTCTAGAAAAATTTTTTAATTTAAAGGTTTCTAGACTATTTAGAAAAGATTAGAAAAGTGTAAGACTATCAGAAAAGGTAATTGGATGTTTAGAAAATTTTAATGGGTACCAGAAAAGTGAAATTTTCAGGACAACCCAACAAGTTTTCCTAAAATTACCTTTGAAAAATCCTGCAAAGACAGATTTTGGTTTTGCCTTTTTGATGATATCTCAATGAGTTTTAATCCGTTTTTGATAAAATATATATCAAAATGTTCATTTTGGTGTGCTGAACAAAGTATTACTAAGTAGAAAGTGTATTTAGTTAATAAAATTTCAAGATAATAAGCAAAAACCAAATTTTTGGTTTTTGTAACTTTTCTTAGCAGCCAGGTGTTGCCGAAGCTTAAAACTTAGCCGCCTAGGAGCAGAAAAGTGTCCTGAACAAGTTTACTTAAGAGCAAAAATAAGGTTAACTTAATAAAATAATTAGAAATAGTTAAATGTTTTTAGCAAAAATTTGGTACAAGTGATCTGCAGAAAGAGTTACCCTTCAAATTTATATATTAACAATATGTGCATTATTCCAAAATTATTATATATACTGCAAACAATAAAGTTAACAAAAGTAGTAGTTAATAAAATACAAAGCCCTTTATTAAGAATAGCAAAAAACAAGCTAGGTATAGCAAGAACAGCAGACAACAGTATAATTTTATACAGAAACTTAGGAAATTGCAATTCATTATAGAATCAACTTACTATCAAGCAAATTACAAGTTTGTATACATGACTCAATACAGGTGGCATAGAAAAATTAGTTACAAGAATACGAATAGACCAAGGTTTATTACTAGTTGGTGCAACAGTAAATGATTAGCATGAAAACTTTTCTAAGTTATATAATAGAATTTGGAAAAACAATTTAGCATGTTATACAATGCTAAAGGCTAAAGAATTACAAGTTATAGTAAATTTCGATAATCCAAGTTCAAAGCTGACTAGAAAAGGAAATAGAATCACTGATTTGCTAAATGCTAAGTTTATGAAAAAAGTAGCATTGACACTAAAAAAACTTAAGTTAATATTTATAGAACAGTTAATTAACAAGTCAGGCAATTAAATGCTATTATATAATAGCTTAAATTAATACATAAACAGTCATATAAAGGCAGACAAGCAAAATGGTTTAGTGATATAGAAAATAAGCTAGTAGAGGATAGGCAAAGCAGAACTATAAAAGAGAAGTGAACAGTCAGAAAACCAAATAAACATGCAATTGAAGCTCAACTGAAAGCATTTTCAGAAGATAGAAGAAAGAAAGAATGGGTGTTGTAAAAGGCAGACAAGAAAAAAGAAATTGCAAGTCCAATAGTTAAAAAAGTCATTACAAGTACACAAAAAAAGGTTTTGACAGAACATTGGGTAACAAACGTAAAAACAGAAAATGCAGAAGCAATGTTAAAGAAATGCAAAAGCTGCACCTTAGGCCAAAGATCAGAAAATGAAAATTGCATAAAGTAGGAAAACAAGAAGGAAATTCAAGACTTAATATTAAAATTTATAAAAAATCAAAAAAAGAAAATGCTGGAGTTGAGTTATAATATAATAGAACAGTCATGAGAAAAGAAAAAAATAAAACCAAACATTAGCGAAAGAAAAGTTGAATCTATACAATATATGAATCTAGAAACAGAAATTATCCAGAAGCAGCCAATAAGTGCGATGATGAAGAGATAACTCATTTACAGAAAAAATTTTAATTAAACAAGACTAGAAGAAGACTTAGTTTTTTATACAAATGGATCTTTAAAAAAAGGAACAAAGATTATGAAGCAAGATCCAGATTGCATGGGTGCAGGCTAGGTTCAAGTAAACGGAAAAGAAGAAAAGGTCCTTGGGGAAGGATGTTTTGGAGTAAGAAATTGGCCATCATCAACAAAACCAGAATTGCTTGCAATATAGTTTGTGCTACTTATGATACCAAAAAAGAGAACAGTTAGAATATTCACAGATAGTGCAGCAGCAATCACCAACATAGAAGAAAAAAACACAAAACAATCACTAAGGCAACGATTTAAAAGGAAAAACTACAATCTATTAGAGAACATTAGTGATTATATAGAATTAAAAGAGCTTAAATTAGAACTAGTTAAAGTTAAAGGGCATAGTGATAATAGGTAGAACATTAAAGCAGATAAACTAGCAAAAGAATGAGCTAAACTAGATGATATAAATAGACTAGTAAAAGAAATAGTACAAATAACTAGCATAAATCTTTGTTGAAAAAATGAAGTAATAGAAGACCTCACAAGACAATTTATAAAAGAAATTTTAGATTTAAAAAAGAGTATAAAATGGAGTTTTACAATGGCAATCAAAAAAACAGAACCAGATTAGGGTAATCAAACATACAACTAGTCATACTTTTGAAAAAAAATGAAAGATCAAAATGGAAGCAAATGTTTGAGTATGGAGAAAAATAGACATATGGGAACATTAATTAAATGTATAAATGAAAAATTACCAGTAGCCAAAACACTAGTACAACACTATCCAGATCTTTATAAAAACCCATATTGCATTATATGTAAAGAATATATAGAAGAAGATCAAGATCATTTAGCAATATGCAAATATTACAAAAATATATGAATAAATATAGAGAATATATCAATGAATTTGACATAGACAAAGCTTTTAACTGAAGCCAGGGCAGAAGCAAATAAAGAGCAGCTTAAAGAAGTATTTTGAAATCTACGAACTAAAGAGAAAGTTAAAACAAGATGCAGAATAATCAAAGGTCTAATACTCGAAAAGACACAGATTTGTTGCAAGATATATTCCATTCAAATAAAAAAATGAAAGAGTTTGTGTCAATAGCAATTAATGCAGCTTGGAATTGCTTCTATGAGGACATATGGAAAAAACGATGTGAAGCTTTCGTCTTATAGGAAAAAGAAATAGGAATTGAAAAGATGAACAAAAAAAGGAAAAGAAATTTGATAGAAAACCCAACAAAGAAAGTTAATAAAGCTAGTTTTACAAGGAAAGCTATTAAAATAGAAAAGAGTTAAATGATTAAAGCCAAAAAAATTGAAAAAGAAGTGGAAAAAATAGAAATACATAAGGCATAGTCTGGCTTAATCGCAAATTTTATTTATAGTAAATCAAGGCCATTTACATATGGCCTTACTGGCTAGTCTGGTACAGCCCCTGGATTTGGGTATATCCCCAACCAGTATGGCAGACTGCCTCTGGGCACTCAAAGAAGCAGCTGGAGGATGTCAGACTAGAAACTTAAGTTAAAATGTATGTAATATAGATACAAGAATCTTAATAAAGGTTTATGGCAAGGCTGCCAAAGGAAAAAAAAAAAATTGGGTCACTAGTTATTAGCATTTAAGAAAACTTTGATTTTTTTACTGTACTTAATTACTTAGAAAATCTTTTAATTATTTAAAAAAGTGTGATAAAGTTGAGCATAATTTAAGTCACAATACTAATAGTCAACCATTTTTGGAGATGATACTTTATTATATAGTACTGTAGACCCATAGCCGAGTTAATGATTGGCTTCAAAGTCTTAGCCAAGTTATTTTTAAAGCTGATACCTTATTAGTAGACCTATAACTGAGCCGATGATCAGCTCAGCTTAGCCGATCAGCTCACAGCTCAGCTTTAGCTATTCACATCATTACCTATAGCTTACCCAGATTTTTCTGGCATGTGATTATGGCCAATTAGATTGAAGGATCAGGTATAACATGAAAATTATGTCATTTTAAAAATTGCTATTAACTCAAAATTTTATCTATAAAACTGTCTTCTGTGTTCTAATAAAAAAAAGTCTTTATGAAATTTTAATGTAAGCTATGACCTTCTTATCCTTAATTCTAACTCTAAATATGATGCTTATTACTTTAAAATTTTTTGCTAAATTTGATTGTTTTGATTTTACATTACACCTGATCCTTCAATCTAATTGGCCAAAAATCATGTGTTAGAAAAAATCTTGTGAGTAAGCTAAGCATAGTGGGCATTAATTTGATTAGATGATTGATACAATATGTTACACAATATGTTAATATATTGACATAATATTTCACTATTACAAAAATGATTTGGTGATCACAAATATGAATTGGCAAAGCTCTAATACTAAAAAAAATTGATAGAATACCTTCTGATCTATAAACTGTTAAAGTAATTTGGGTAATGGTTAAGTAATTCAGAAGTTAGCTAAGAAGCATTGTTTTATACTTTTGTTATAAACATAATTTAAAAAAAGAGTATATAACAAGAATGTTTGCAAAGCAAGTTTTTCATAAAGATTTAACTTTTTATAACAAAAAACAAGACAAAAGGAAAATTTAGTACTATAATTTAGAAATTCAAAAGGGTGTTGTTTGTGATTATAAGTAATATAGAGTTTTTATTGTATTTGATCAGATATTAATATCAAACTTTAGTTAGCATCTTAATTTAATTAAAAAAAGGCACTGTACAGAAAACATTTAATAAATTAATTGTAAATGCTAAAAAGATTAAAACAAACAAGATATGTTCTTATTCCAAATATCAATTTTATCTTTTTACAATTTGTCAAGATACAGAAGCAAAAATTACAAAAAAGGCTTCAGAACACTTAATCAATTTTTTTAACTATATAAAGAAGCAATAATATACTATTATTGCTTATATAAAACTAATAACTATCTAAAATATATTAATTTACCTAATTATTCACTACTAATAAAAAAATTTTTAAAATTAAAATTAGAAAATTTTAAGATAGGTTATATGTATTATAAAATAATATTATTTATTTATAATTCAATTTTAGAAGTTAGAATCTGTATATTATAAAGTTTACATAGAGCTTAACAAAATGAAACTAGATAAAAATTATATTTAAATATAATTTTTAATAAGAAATTAATATATTAAAAATTTATGTTAATAATTGTTATTTTGTAAAATTAACTTCTCTTGATCAAAAAATTAAGTTAATAGTAAAAATATTATATACAAAACAGCATATATATAATAAAAGATTTATTTTTAATTCAAAAAAGTTTAAAAAAATACTTGAAAAACTAAGTCATTATTGAAAAACTTTTTTAATTAATTAATTGTTAGAACTAATTTGCAAACAAAAAACTATATAATGAATAATAAAAATAAGAAAAGACTTATTATTTTTTATTGAGTTTAATAATAAATTTATTAATAGAATTAAGACAAAAGTTGGCTTTTTATTAGATGTAACAGATAATTGAAATCTTAGTTAATACAAGTATAATAGTAAGATGTGAAACTATCAGAAGATATAAGATTTAATACTTAAAAACTTATTGTTAACATTAAAAGTTTTATATTTTTGATTATAACTTTTGATATACTAAACCAATTTAGATAAAACAATATTATTAGATTAAGCTCATTGAGATAGTTCTAATGTGCACAAAATTATGTGATTCTGATTATAAAATCACAAGATTGAAATGATTTTGATGAAATACTAAATCTAGTACATGTGATTTGAATATAAATAGTTAAATTAGTTAAGCCCCTAAAAGCATAAAAAGCATAAAAAGCATAAATATTATAGATATTACAGATCTCAAATATATTATATATATATTATTTTTTAGTTTTCTTTTATATATACAATATCTTTTATATATAACATATAGTATATATCTTTTATATTTTTAATATTTCTTATTATGTATTACTATATTTAGCATATTTAATAGAAATAACTTATCTTTATTGTAATTATTTATATATGTAAAATATCTATAAAAGCACTACTTTCTAATTCTCCAAGAAAGTTAAATGCTCTTATACTTCACTTAAGTATTTTTATATACTTTGAAGTGTCTTTATATATTTCAATAGTGAATAAACTGAATGCAATATTTAGTATCTTCATATATTATCTATTATTACCTCTGTCTTAAAATCCAAATCACTTTGTATTTTGTTAAGTCTTATATAGACTTTGTATAGAATCTGTCAAGTTATAGTTGTTATATTATAGTTAAATAGCTTCTATTATCACTATAGTTAAAAGAAAAACTACAAATTAACAATATACAGTAAAAATGAATAAATTAAGGATGTGGTGACTTAGTGAAGTGGATAAGTTGTTATACTTCCAAGTGGTAAGTTGTGAGTTCAAAACTCACTGACAGTGAAATTTGGATAATTACCTATGTAATACATAGATAGTATTATAGTGATAGTATTCTGTCAATTAGTTAGAATAGAATATCTGTAACTATAGTCATATCAGAATGACTGACAGGTCTGAGGCATCTGTATAACCTGTTATACAAAGAAATGCAAACCAGTACCAGGTAGTGCAAACCTAAAATAAGTTCTTGGTCCATGTAAATCTGTAGAACTGAGAAGCCAGAGCCTACTTAAAAATTTCAAGCAAAGAGGTAACATGAATCTTCAATGATAATACTGTAAAAGCTAAACCTAAAAAATAGATACCAATGTGAAAGATTCGGGCAGACAAGAACCTTGGATAAGGGGTACTACCAACCAGGCCGCTGGATTTTGGACTGGAGAAAAAGGATATTAGGCCAAACTTAATATACCAAGAACAGATTACAGTTCTTCTAGACTATCTGAATTGGGAGTTTGGGTTCAAAGCAGAGGTATACTAAAAGTACTAGAGATATGCTGTAAAGTCAGTACTAGGGTCTGGGTAAACTCTGTAAGAGTAGTTCATGTTAGTGTTTTAAAAGTAGATAGACAGTTAACAACAAAGAGCCCTCTGCACCTTACTGGCAGATAACATACTCTAAAATGTGTAACAGTCTGAGAACCAGTACAAAAAAGGTAGGTAACCATACTGCTTAGATGGTATACTGGTTAGGTATATACAGAAGTTAAGTTGGGGATTCTAATATAACAGAACAGATGATCAGAGGGTTTAAATGAATAATCTTCTAGTAGGTTATAGATATAGCATCTAGTGTAGAACCTTAGAGTGGACTACTTAAATAGGCAACCAAAAGTTGCACATGTAATTAGCTGTATTCTCATCTCTGTAAAAATAGTTGTAATAGCTAACTCAATATAAAGTCAATAAAGTATTGCCACAAGTATAGCTTTTAACAAAAAAAAAAAAAAATAAAAAAATAAATAAATTTTTATTAGAAAATATAAGTATTCAAATATTTAATAAGTCTTAGTAATTATAAATAAATAAGTATAATATGTAAATCTTTTTATAGATCAAAAATTTAGTTGTTCTTAATATCAATAATTTCTGTAATGGTTATAAATATAATTATAGTAAAGCTTTTTTTATTAATTAATTATTTATTTTATAAACTATTAACAAGAACTTACTTTGTAAAGTTTATTTGTATTTTAATATTTACTTTATAACATATTTCTAGTATTTTAATATATTTTTATTTTGTTTTCAGACTCTTAATTCAGATAACTCAAAAGAATTATAATTTATTTTTAGTATATTAAATTCAACTTGATATTCTTTTTTTCTAGTTCAAATCCAGAATCTGATTGATGATACTTTATATTTAAAGATTTTTATATATATGTTTTTTTAATATTGGCATTCTGTTTCTAAATCTAATTTTTGTAATAGTACTGTTAAAGATTTGTATTATCTTTTTTTGATGTTAAGGTGAGACCTTGCTCATATTTTTATTAATAATTTTAACTGTATATTTTAGTACAAAAGTACTAAAATAAACTAAGATTGTTTGTAACAAAATAAAAATTACATGCAAAAATAAGAGCTCAGACTAGTTTATCAGTGACCTAAACTGAAGATTTGTATTATCTTTCTACTTAGATTTTCTAAATAAACTTTAGTTTTTCTAATTTTAAAGATTTATATAGTCATAAGAACTTATCTTGAGTTTATAGTATCCAGTACTAGTTTGTATCTTTTTGTATAACCAAAATTATACAAATATCCTATAACTTGTTAGTCATATTAGTATAATTATAGTTACAAGTATTCTATCCTAATTAATCAATAGAATGCTGTTACTATAATACAATATATTGCATATTTGATTGTTTAAATTTTTATTATTAGTATGTTTTGAACTCACAACCTGCCACTTGAGAAGTTAACAACTTATTTATTTTATTAAGTCATTATACTCTAATAATCACAGTTTATTTGTTTAATATAAGTAATTTAAATATATTTTGTTAAAAAAAGTTTAGTTATAACTTTTTTTTCTAATTGTATATTTATATATATTAAATAAATTTTAGAATTCTTTTTTATTTTATTTAAGTTTTAAAAGAATTTTATACATTAGTATTTACTCTTTTTGCTGATTTCTTTTTTCAAAACATGGCTAAAATAAATACACTAAGAAAACACAAAACTGATTCAACAAATTTTATTTAGACCTCTAAGAAAAAAGACTCAGCATACAAAATACAAATATTTTGTCTTAGCAACAATATAAGCAAAGTCTTGAAAAACAAAACTTTTTCTGGTTTTAAAAATTTTTTGAACAAATTTTTGGGAAAATCCGAAAATTATGCAGACCTGAAAAACAACAACAGAATATGTGACCAGCTATCAATATAAACAACAACAAATAATAGCACATTACGTTAAACAACAAACAACCATATTAGGAAATATAGATAAGTACAAGCATAGGCATTAAGTAGATAGGTGAACAACAAAAAAGTCTTGAAATAGAAGTACAAACAAGGATAGAATTGCAATTAGACACAGATCTAATTCAACATATTAAAGGATTTGAAGATAGAAACTGTAGATATATAAATAGCAAGATACTAGATAAGATTTTATCAATATGTATTAAAAATTCAGATAACTTAGAATATATAGTAAAAGATTTAGCAGTCTATGATCCAAAAAATATCACAGTAAAAGATTTACTTCTTTATGACCAAATTCTTGAAGTGCTTAGAATAGCTGAAGTATGCATAGTGCCACATAATATCATTGAAGAATGGGCAATAAAATAATTAGCAATAGATGTGAACCCAGGCTCCTTTAATTTTCAAATGAATTTTAATGAGAAAGAAACAATTAAAAAAGAAACAAAAATAAAGAAAACTGAAAAGGTTAAAGAAGTGAAAAAGAAAGAAATAGCCATGCCAGAAAAAAAAAGAAACCAAGAACAAACAAATAAAAAAGAAGAGATAAACTAAGACCTAAAAAGAGTTATAGAACAAATAAAAGAACTGAGTATCTTAATTATACAACAACCAAGTCCTAGTAATTTTCAAAATACAGTTTCAGAAATACTATCAGCTAGTACAACAAAAGAGAAGACCAATGTTAAAAAAAAACAAACTGAAGAAGACCAAGAAACATTAATAGATAACAGAATATACAACTTAAGAAAAAACATTAAAGATATAGATAAAAAAATGATAGAGCTAAAAGCAAAGGAAAAGAATCAAGAAACACTAACACTCACAGACATGATTGAGAATAGTCAATAGTCACCAAAAATCTATATATGTAACAAAAGTAAATCTTTTAAACCAAATATTCTAACATATATAGTACTAGAAGAAAGATTGAAATATATCTAATAGATCTTTCGAGGAAACTATCACATCAAATCAATCCAAAAAGTTTTCAAGAAAGATAATAGTTGAATAGAAGTTGACTTTGACTGTGAGTTTAGTAGAGATGCAGCAATAAAAAGAATTAAAAAAAAAGAAGACAAATGGCTTAAATTTATTCCAAAAGAACCAAAAAGACTAGAAAAGAAACAGTATCAACAAGTATATGAAGACAAAAAAAGAGAAGAAAGAAAGTCAAAAAATTATATTAGACAAAAAGAAGTAGACTATGAAAAAGCAGACCACTTAACAGAAGAGAGTTTGGAAGCAGAGTTATATATAATAATATGAGATCTTTTAGCAAATATTAATACAGAAGAAGTAAAACATATATGCAAAAACATCAAAGAAGTTCAGATAAAATATATTAAAAGATCCAAATACAAAGCATTAGAGTAGTTAAAACAAAAAAATTAGAGAAAGAAAAGATTCTATAGTCACTACCAATAGGAGTATATAGACTAACAAGAGTAATATTAGGTAAAGAAGACTACAATCAATGTAATATGCAAAGTCAATTTACAACAAAGTTAACAGAGCTCCTAGGTAATGCATCAGAAGTATTACTATTATAATGCTGAAAAAAAAGAGAAGCAAGTTCAGTATATATACCATCTAACAAAAACAGAAATTAAAGAAAATCAGCAACAATTATTTTTGCATCAATAGAGAAAATAGAAGCAGCATAGACAAAGCCGATAAGGTTTAACAACTATCTACTCTTTTAGTAAAAGTATAAAGAAGAAAAGGATAAATATATAAACAAAGAAGAAAACACAAACACAAAACATATCAATAGTAATACTATTAGTAAAATCTTTGATATAGAGGAATATGGAAATAATAAAAGCAATAAATGAGAAAAGAAGATCAACAAAAATTATAAATATAAAGAAGATAAAGAAAGCTTAACAACTGAAACCCAGAAACAAAAAAAGAGTAAAAAGAAAACAGTAACTCAGACTTAATATCAAAAAAAAAAATTCTTATGTTGAAAATATTCTAGACTGAATACTAAAAAGATTAGAAAAATTAGAAAAGAAAGTGGAAAGAAATAGAATAGATCAACCTAATCATTTCTAAAGATACTACAGATAAACCAATGAATGTAGATAAGGAGATAGAAATTTTTTTACAAGATGAAAGAGAGGTGTTTGAAGAAATAAGAGAAATGAAGTCTTTTTGTCAAGAAGATAAAGAGTTGAACAGAGAAAAGAAAAAAATAAAAAGTATAAAGACAAAATGAAAACTTTTAAAAGAAAAATAGAAAGAGGAAAAAAAGAAAATAAAGGTGGCATATTATAATATTAATGAACTCAAAACCAAAGATTGAAAATTGGAAAATCTGCTCAGCTGGGCAGAAGAAGAAGAAATCTTAATAATAGAAATTATAAAGATGAATCTTACAGAAAGAAAAAGAAAATTCCTAACATGTGTAGCAAAGAAAAGATATGTAGGCTTTTGAACAAATGCAGTAGAGGATAAAATGAAAGGGTCAGATGTTAGAATTATGATTGATGAACAATAGAAGAAGCATATAGGTGCTGTTAAGAAAACAAGTAAATATATGATAGAAATTACACTATACTTTAAACAATTGGAATTAGTAGTAATTGCAGTTTATATACCACCAAATAACAAAGTAGTAGGAAAAAACATTTAGCAAAAAATTATAGAAACAGTCTTGAAAAGGAAAAAACAAACACAATTTATTGTGATGAATAATTTTAATCATACAGTAAACAATATTCTAGACAGACAACATCCACAAACAACAAACTACAAAAGACTACCAATCTTCAATTGAATGAAGAATCAAGACTTTAAAAACACATATAGAGACTTGAATCCAATAGGTCAGCAGTACACATGATTAAATGAAGAAGCAGCAACAAGAATTAACAATATATAGATATCAGATGGTTTAGCCTCAGGCTTCCAAAAGGCAGAAGTCAAAGAGACAGAAAAAATTACAGAGAATAACTACAAGATAGTAATAGTAGAAATATAGATCAAACACATGATAGCAGTTAAAAGCAAGTCAGAGATTAAAAGGAAAAGGCAGTCAAGAACAATATATCTATATGATCAAGCAAAATTAGAAGATTGAGAAAATTATGTAAAAGAGTTGCAGAATTGGTTAGAAGTAAAAGAAGTTCTAAAAGATATTCACAAGAAAGAACAAAATAAGAAGAAGAAAACAGAGAAGATAAACAATATATAAGACATAATAAAAGAAGCTATTATTATAGCAGCAAGTAAACACATACTTAAAAAAAAAATATTTAACACAATAACTAACAAAAAAAGAAGTTAGAGGAACAGCAACAAGAAAAAAGCAATGTTAAGCTACAGAAATTAATCAAGTATGCAAAAGTAAAAAAAACACAAGCAGTAATAAAGGAAAAAAGAAGTGAAGTAAATAAACAATTAAAAATACTAGGCAAAGAAATCAGTGCAAAATTGCCAAAACTACAAAGACAATAGTCAAATGCATAGATAGAAAATATAAAAGATTTAAGAAAGCTATTATTAAAAAGAAAAAAGATAGACTGAGAGCATATACAAAGAAAACAAATAAAAGAGAATATAGATAAAAGATGCAAAATGATCAAAACAGATCAGGGAAAGATGATAGTAAGTCTCCTGAATAGAAGATAATACTTGACAGATTTATTAAACAAACTGAAGAAAAAGCAAATCTACTAACAAGCCCAGAAGATGTTAAGATAGAAGTAGCAGAACATTACAAAAAATAATTTAGAAAAAGAAATACAAGATTAGAAAAGATATCAAAAGAGTTAAAAGAAATATATAAACTATAAGAAAACATCAAAGAGAAACAGCATACAGAAGTAGAAAGAGAAATTGAAGAAAAAGAATAAAAAGAAACATTGAGAGAACTAAAGACAAGAACAGCTTTAGGCATATCAGATATAAGTTACATCCTAATAAAACAAGCAGAAAAGAAAACACAGGAAATATTTAGAAGCTTTGCAGACCTATATCTAGAAGAAGAGAAGATACCAATGAAATGAAAGATAGTACAAGTTTACCCAATACTCAAGGATGTTAAGTGGAGATATAGTTTAAACAATATATAACCAATAGCATTAATAGAAACATTTGAGAAAGTTGTAACAAAGGTGGTAACAAGAAGGCTTGCCAAAGTGTTTACAGAAAAAAAATTACTCAAAGAACCAAATTATGCAGGCCTTCTAAGCAACTCAACAGAACAACCAGTACATATTCTCAACATAATAATAGAAGAAGCAAAAGAGAAGGATAAAGAAGTATAGATACTCTTGCAAGACATGAAAAAAGCATTTAACTCAGTTCCACTTGAGAGTCTAGAACTAGCACTACAAAGAGTTAAAGTGCCTAAGAGAACAATAAAATATATCCTAGATCTGTTTCATGATAGGCAGCTAAAAATTATTATAGCTTATAGTCTAACAAAAGAGATAACAGCAGAAGATAACATAGATCAAGAAGAAATAATATCTTCATTAATATGATGGCTTTTTTATGATCTACTGCTAGAGAGAATACAAGAAGATGGAAATTTAGAATATATAGTAGAACAGCAGATTAAAAAGAAATGCAATGCAGCAACATTACAAAGTAATGCCAAGCAGCCATTGCATATGCAGATGACACAACATAGATTGCAAATAGTAAAAAACAGCTAATGGTAATATTAAAAATAGCAGAAGAATTCTTTAAGATGAATGATATAAAGATAAATAGATCCAAATTAAAGCTTTTGATAATAAACACAAAAGTAAAGAAAAAGGAAAGAGGAGTGATCTTTGAAGGAAGCAAGATAATAAAAGAAGCAAAAAACAAAATAGTTTACTTACTAGGAATATGTTTAAATAACAGAATAAGTGAAATGCTAGTAAAAAAGAAAGCTAAGCGAATAATCAGTCAAACAATAAGAGACCTTAGATACAAAAAGATGATAACAAGTCAGATTGCATATATAAACAATATGATAATAATACCAAAACTAAGTTATATGCTACAATTAACAAAAATGTCAAAAAAAAGTTTAAATGAAGTATATTAACTAATTATAAGTTTAGCAAAGCAGAAAAGTAACCTGCAAAGAACATTAAAAAACTGTATAATGGAACATAAAAAACTTAGTAGCTGCAGAACACTATGACAAGAATTAACAACAAAACAAATAAATGGCCTAATAGTAAGACTAAACAAACAAGATAGTCTTAGACAGCTAACAAAACTAAGAATAACACAAAGGTGTCAGAAAGCATGTTTAATAGAAGATATATAAAAAATAAAAGAGATGCCAGAAAGTATAGAAGGTTAGAAAAATAACTTAGCTTGTCTAACATTACTAAAAGCAAGAAAGCTCAATATAAATATAAGAACAGAAGGCAACTTATGAACAATGTTTAGATATAGAATCAAAATAAAAGAACTTATAGATATACAGTTACAGAAAAAAAGTAGTACAAGAATAAATGAAGCAGGCTTAATATATTTAAACCAACTAATAGATACAAAAGAAGAAATGTTAATTACATAGCAGCAATTAAAAAGTTATTAAGATTTATCAAGTAAAGGAAAAAAAGCAGAATGGTTCAAAGCAATAGAGCTAGAAGTACTTATTAGATCAGAAAATAGAGAAGTTAAAAGGCAATTTAGAACAATTAGATAAAATACACAAGCAATGCAGATAAAATGGAAGCATATCTCAGAAGACAAAAGAAGGAAAGAATGAATAGCATATAGTATACAGAATAATCGACAGTTAGGAAAGATAGTCAAGAAGAAAAAGAAAAAAATATTAGTAGAACATTGGCAAATACAGAGTAAAAAAAGTGAATTAGTTATCGAAATTAGCAGATATAAGAGTTGTACAAGAAAAGAAGAATACCAAGAAAATAGCTGCCAACAGTAAATAAGAGTAAACAACAAAATTAATGTGATTCTGAATGCATTACTAGAAAAAGGTAGCAACAAGATCAAAATAGCATTAGATTAAATAATAGAAATGACAAACAAACTAGTGATAGAAGAACAGAGACTTGAGGGATTAAAAACAATAGAAGAACCAGAAGTAAGATAATTAGATGACAAAGGTTAAAAGACAGCATTAGTCAAGAAATAATAAAAGTTTTAAGAAGAAATATAATAAAAAGCAAAAACAAGTATATAATATATATAGACAAAGCAGCAAACCTAAAAACTAAAAAAGATACAAGAAACAAAAATAGTATAGGCATAGAGTAAATGCAAACAAATAAAACACAAGAATGGCCAGAAGAAGAGATAGCATTAGGTCTAGAAGAATAGCAAACATTGACAATAGCTGAGTTAGTAGCCATATAGGCTGCAATTTTAACAATACAAAGAGAGAAACAAGTAGAAATATATACAGATAACAATGTGGCAATAAGGAATATTAGTAAAGGTTTAGAACAAACATGCAGAGATAAGATTCTAAAAAAGAAGAACACAATATGAATAATGAAAATTAGAGAAGTTATTATAACAAAGAACATTCAGATAGAGTTTGTTAAAGTTAAAAGTTACAGTAAAGATAAATGAAATAATAAAGCTGATAGTCTAGCAAAAAAAGGTGCAACAAGTAAAAAGATAATACAGGTTGAAAAAGTCAGTTGCAAGAAGATAGAGTACTGCCTAGAGTGAGAAAACAAACATACTGACATACCAGCAAGACTGCTTTGCAAATTGATAATGAATACAAGAATAGGAGCTGAATAGAAAGAAATGAAAGCAATTAGAGAATTAGAATCAGAAAAAGAAGTTACAACTTATGATTGGACATATTTTTGAAATAGATTGAAGATATCTAAAGAAGTATACTGTACAACAAGAAGAGGTAGTGCTAGGAGAAGTGCATTTATAAAGTGCATAATGAATAAACTTCCAACCCTAGAAGAACTTAACAAAAGAAGACAAGATGTATATACAATAACAAAGTGTTAAATGTGTCAAGATAAAACAAAAGAAATATAGGCACACTTGGCAGCATCTAAGAGATAAAGAAATCTATGAAAAAGAAACCAAAAAGTGACCCTTGCAACACCCTAGAAGGGGTTAAAAGAAGAAGAAAAAATTCAAATTTCACTATATATATTATATATAGCACTCTTTAGAGAAACAGAAGCAGAAAAAATTAAAACAAGAGAGGTACTAATTAAAGGTCTTATCTTAAGAGAAACACAAGACAGATTGAGACAGCTTCTAAGTACAAAATCAAGGCAGCAATTTATGAATATAGTAGCAAAAATGACCTGAGATACATTCTATAAACAAGTATAGAGAATCTGATACAAGAAGATTAATGAATGAGAGAAAAATAAAGGAATAACAGGTAGAATAAAAAGAAAAAAAGGAAAAGAAAAGAAAGCACTAAGGGAAAAAGGAAAACCAAATTAGCAAGTCATAGAAAAAAGAAAACAGAAAGTAAAAGAAAAAGAAAATCAAATTAGAAAAGAAGTACAGAAAACAATATTAGAGCTTGTTATAAAAGGGAAAAGACTCTTTCATTATAGACTTTAAGTAATTGAATGAGCAGCTTACTTCTGCATAAAGTAATGCAACAGGTCACACTTAGGTATCATTAGGGTGGCCAGGTGATGCTGGGCTTAGTTATTAAAGATATTTATATAATTGTAAATGTAATTCCAAATCTTAATAAAGCACTAGTATGACTGCTTAAGGAAAAAAAAAAAAAAACTTTTATAACTAAACTATTTTTTTAGATGTATTCTTAATATATTTCAAATATATTCTAATTTTTTTTTTCTTTGAAGTAGCAATTTTGCCTGTATGTTTTTTATTTAAATAACATATGATTATATTCTATATATAAAGTTTTTAATGAGACTACAATTAGCTATATATACAACTTTAGTCATTGTTTATTTAAAGGTTCTATCCACAGGTTATCTGCTAATTTTCATACCTGAAATCTGCCTATAAGTTCTCTATTTAAAGTCTCTGATTTTCAATACTATTGCATATATATGCAACACTTATATTACCATTATTAGACATATCAGGTTAGGGCTACTTGGTTACTATTTATATCAAGATACCACCTTATTGGATATTACCAAGTATTCATAGCCCTCAATTCACCTTTAACACAAGCTTACTAAGCTGGTATCAAGATTATCACTTAGATTCAATTTAGTATATTCTGTATCTACTAAATCAGTTTTAATGCTAGAAGTGTTTGAATTTCAATAAGTTCATTTCTTTTTTGGCACTTCTTTTTATATTTATTGTATCATCTGCTAGTATGCCTTTTCTCCATTTCTGGTATGTTCACCACATCTCTCACATTGAGCATCAACTTTCTATATCAGAAAACTTCTTTCTAGAAACTTTCTTATACACTGATTTTTTATTTACATGGACTTAGCTACAGGACTTTATATACATTTATATGCTTCTGTAGATTACAGAGTTTTTGTCTCCAATTAAAATTGAACTGTCGACCTTGTCTGTAGAGAAAGGGGTGCCTAGACCACTAGGCTATGAGACCCCATTTCTAAATATATTTTAATTTAAAATTTTAATAATCTCTTTGTATAAGTTTTTTATTATATAAATAATTATATTTTATATTTTAAAAAAAATTTTAAAAGATATAATGACCTAGTAAAGTAATTAGGTTGTCAACCTTCCAAGTAATAGGTTGGATGTTCAAATCTTATCAATAATAAAAATTTGAATAATCACTTTTGTAATATTTATATTATAGCAATAGTTACTAATAATTGAGTTAGAATACTTATAATAACAATTATATTAGCATAATTGGCAAATTATAGAACATCTATATAACTAGTTATACAAAGGAATGCAAACTAATAAATCAGATAATACAAACAATAGATAAGTCCTTGTAGTCATATAAATCTGTTAAAATTATGTAACAAAAAGTACATTTGAAAAGACCAAATAGAAAGATAATTAGATTTTTGATAACTCTACTGTAAAGGCTAGTCTAAGAAAACAAATACCAATATTATAATATCTGATTGTAGTATTTGAATAGGTAAAAATCTTTAGATTAGAAGTCTCAGAAATACCACCAATCAGACTGTTAAAACAAGCAAAAAAAAAGGATATTAGGTTGACCTGATATACTAATAGACTAGTTGTAATCTTACATAACCTATTTGGATTGAAAGTCTAATAAAAAGACAATGAAAAGCAAAAGTATATTAAAGTACTGGAATTATGCTGTAAAATAGATGCTGGGATCTGTATAAATTCTATAAAAACATAGCAGTTAAATAATATAACTCTAACTACAAATGTTGATTCTGCTATAGCAATACCTAGGTCAGTTATAAAAATAGATATAAAAGGTTCTAAGAGGTTTACCTCAAAAATAAAATAATCCTAAGGTTGAGACAATGATCTGGGCATCTGAATATAACTCAGTGATATTAACACAGATTGCAGGTTCTAAAAGTTTAAAATAAAATATCCAAACAGAGATGTTAAATATGATAATTAGTAGAGAATCTTCAGGCAGACTCCTTAAATAGGTAATATAGAAAAGTTATATGTGTAACCAATTGTATGCTCTTCTGTAATGGTTCATAGAATTACATTACCAAAAAAGTTGTTAATAAGAATCAAAAAACCAAAGAAATCAATCATCTTAACATCAAAAAAAAATTTAAAATTTATAAGTTTTTTATTTATGCAATATTCTAATATAACATAGAATTTTAAACATAAGTTTTTAAACTAACCAGTATATTTGTTTAAAATTCATATTATAAAACCAAAAAATTAATTTGTATAATTTAAAAAATATTTTATTTTTATTACTTATTTATATACTACTTTTGGAAACAAAATTTTTTAAAAACTTTTATTTTAATACAACTTATAAACCTCTTTAATCTAATATTTGCAAACTAAAAAAAAATACCAAATAATTAGAAAAAGAACAATTGTTCATCGTTAGAGATGTTATACTTTACAAAAAAATATTTTTTATGCTTTTTGTATAAAATATTAAATTTTTATATCATTGATTATGTGTAATTTACAACAATTATATAGTAAAACTTTTGAAAAAAATCAATGTTCTAGTGTTTAAAGTTATTATTTGTTTACACCTAAATTAACCATTTTCACAATTTTTTGAAAAATAAATTTTTATTAGATTTATATAAATTTTGACATGATTAATTAACCAACCAACCAAAATCGTGAAATTTTGATTAACCCCGAAAATCAAGATATATAATTTTAAAGGATAATTTCAGCCAGGTAAAACTTCAGGCAACTTCAAGCATGACATATTCTTCAAGTATGACATATTCACTACTTTAATGTCGCCAAGAAAATTCTATTTTAACTTTAAGGTATGCGGTATTTTTAGATGCGTGTGGTTTTATTTTAAAACCAGGATGCTATTTTTAAAGATGCAGCTATAGAAGATAATTTGGTTCATAACTCTTTAAGTAAGAATGAAAAGTATGAACTGTAAACGTTTTTGTACAAACCATTAAATTGAAAGTCATTAGCTCACATAACAATAGTTAGGCAAATTTATTTTATATTTATTTTTTCTAAAATTATATTTTGCGTAATTAATTTAATAAAAAAAAGTATATGTCATTTTTGCAAAAGAAATGTTTTAGTCTTGCTTAACCCCACTGGAATAAAATAAATATGAATAATAAGTTATAATTTAGAATTTATAAATAAAGCAACTGAATGGTTTATTTCTTCCTTTACTTACCAAATCACGTAAATATCGTTTTTCCACTATCCATTTCTTTAATAAATCTAATGCATCTGATTGTTGCATGTGACCATGTTCTACGAGAATGTCAGCCAAAGCATCGTTCACACCCTTTGACATACCTTTAGCATCACTGTAGGATAACCAATTAATATTCTAAATATAAAGCAAATAGCCGATAATTATACATAAATTAATAGTCTGAACTTACCCACACACAAAAATCATAGCATCTTTTTTGGTTATTAATTCAAATATATCTCGGCTTTGAATCCTCATAAGGTCTTGAACATATTTTGGATTTCCATCCAAACCAGCACCAGGTGCTCGACTAACAGCAATAAATAATTCTTTTAAAATCCCTCGTTCTACAAAACCTTCTAGTTCTTTACGATATAAAAAATCTTTTTCTTTATCTCTACATCCATAGAATAACCACATATCACCTAAATGTTTATCATTGTTTATTTTATTTTCGGACAAAATTTGATGTTCTCTATGTTGAAGAAAACCAATAAATGGGGCCACCCCAGTACCAGGACCGATCATTATCAAAGGCTTTGAAATATCTGATGGAACATTAAATCCAGATTGGTTTGCTTTTAAAGAAATTGGAATAGTTATATTTGAATTCATGATTGTTCGAACGTTCGTTTCATTTATATAACCACACAACTTGTCTAACCATGTAGTACAAACACCATGTTTTTGTACGTTATAAGGATTTGACGTATAATAGTCAATAACGTTAAACGCAAAATGCAATTCATTGGGATTCATAAGAGGAGAATTGACAATAGAATAATAACGAGGTTGATGTTGTGATAATGTATCCAGAAGGCGTTCTATTGGAGGCTTGCAAGATGAGAAAGTAACCAAAAGATCAAGAATTGTTGGCTTTTGTTCATATAAACGATTTAATTGTTGAGCGCCTATAAATTGATAATTTAAATGATATGAAAAAAATAATTACAAATAAAATTTTGAATAATAAATGATCAATTTGAGGTACCTTGTTTGCTACATAGGAAAAGTAAAGATTGTTTTTCTTGATCATCTGAAGTGTAATCGACCATCATCCTTAAAGTTTTACGTGATATAGATGTCAAATCGACACCATAACGTAATAATTCAAAGATCGATGTTGATTTAAATCTTTTCAAATGATTAGGAAGGTCGACTACACCAATAAGAAAATATACATAAAGATCCGAACAATTCTGTACATAATTCCAATATGATATATGTATTTTTCATATGATATATACCAATTCCTTCAGCAGCTTCAATAGAAATTTCCTGATGAGCCAAATTTTCATCGATTCCTAAAGAGTTCATAACTCTCCTCACCAACATTTCGTCATTAGGGGCAAATATTTCAAAAGCATCACCTGGAACAAATGAAAATTCATGATCCTTAATGTCCAATTCCAAATGCAACGTTTTTTTGACGGCATTTGGGTGTGTAAGACATCGTACAGCATTAATTCTTACATTAATCATACGGGAAGATGGTGTTAAAAAGGAAGGTAATGAAGAAATAACTTTTTCTCCGTTTAACCTTGAAATTTTACAATATACGGTCGGTGTACGAGGTATAGCAGTAAGTTGATCGGGACCAGTAAAGTCTGTTAAATCTAATATGATTTTATTTCCTGTTAGGATTGAATTGTTTAAAGACTCTAATTTGTCACCATTAGTCAATTCATTTTCACTGGAAACTTGAACATTCATTTGATCTGTCGTGCTTTGTGAACTGTCGTTAATTGAAAGGGATACGATAGATTCAGCAACATCTCCTTCATTATCCTTTTGTTTTTGAACACAAACATTGGCCAAAGCAGGCCAAAGATTCTCAATCCAAGGATCCACAACTGCTTCTAATCTGAAAAAAAAATTTTTTTTAAAATAAGATTGAATAAAAGGACTTTCTAATAAACGAATTTTTTTTTATTTACCCAGTTGCATCGTCGGCTAGACCCTTATCATAAAATGAAGTTCCACCTAAATCAAGCAGTCTTTTTTCAAGCCGTTTTGCCGTGTTATTAAAATTAGTATAATTAGTGTCGCCCAATCCTGTTTACATATAAATGATATGTTTTTAAAATTAAAATTAAAAAAAATATATGTATACAAAAAGAAAAGAAAAACATCCTACCAAGGATCGCAAATTTTGCATGACTTAAAAATGTTTTTGTCTTAATCTTTCTCAAGAATCGAAAAAATTTTATTGAATTATCTGGTGGATCACCATCTCCAGTATTAGAAGTTACAAAAACCAAGACTTTTTCTTTTGAAAAGTCAACCTTAATAATTAATAATAATCAAAATAAAAAATCTTTAAGATCGAACCAGTTGAATAAACAAAAATATTTGATCAAGCGCATATACTTTATCGTATTCATCTAGAACATAACATTCACTAGTAAATCGACGTTCTATTGATTCTTGATGAATATTTTTGGCAATCCATTCCGCATTTCCTGTTTGAGAGGCGTAAAATATTACAAAATTTTCACATTTCTCAGTGGTCATTATCGCTTTGAATTTTTTTTTTTTAAAAAAAAAAAAATGTAAATTGATGTCATAAATGTCAAAGATGAACGTTAATTTAATTAATTATGTGAATCTTTCCCAAATTAAAGTAAATGACGTTATTTTATCATTATTAGGAAATTGACCATAGCGACCAATAAAAATGTAAAAATGCATAATGTCTTAATGTCTGCGTTATGATCACATGCAAAGGTAATATCAAAAAAAAGTTAAATAATAATCAAAGTTTTTTTTTAACCAATAGTGGTATTTGAAAATTTTCTATTACGTATTCGAAGTTCAGAAAATATAAATTTACTCCAAATTGAGGATTTTATTGTTACAATTCCCTGCATAATTATAATCAGTGGAAATTATAACTTTAAAGTTTAGTTAAATTATTCAAATTATTCAAATTATTGCATTTACTAATACATAAAAATAGGTATGACAAGTAACGACAGACAGACAGGCAAAAGTTAATGTATTAATACCAATAATAATTTTCAGATACAAGATCAGCGAAACAGTGTTTCGAGCGGTGCATACATACGTACGATGTATGTACGTACTTATCAGTATGCAGCATTCACAAACATCAAACATATCAAACATATCAAACATAACATGTCAAACATCGAACATCAAACATCGCACATTCGCTTCACGAATATCACCAATATCGCGCCATGTGACAATTTATATTATTAATAGATCGTCACGTCGCGTGATGTCAGTTACAGCAAATGAATCTTTAGACGAAATGATTTCAACAAGCAAGAGTCTTAAACAGGTAAGTTGAGATAGTTAAGTTAGGAATTGATCTTTTGGTGACCATTGGTACTGTATATTGATAGAATATAAGCTATGAACGATTTTATTTGCTACACTACTGCATACAATATAATCTTATTCATCTCCCGTTTGGCCTTAATAAACGCGGTCAGTTCTGTACTATCATATGGACTAAAGATGTACAATATTGAATTCTTTCGTCATATTACCGTATTGTTTTATTCCCATGGAAGAATGAATTAGGCGTATTTCACACTTTGGGTTAGCGCCCAAATTCCACGAACGCGCTGTATATACAATAAAAATGTGGACGTGACTATGGCAGAATTTACCGTACTAAGAAAACTATAGAAATGATTGTCATGCTTTCCTTATTTGCGTATTAATTGTCGTTATATTTATCGACCAACTTGGATAAATGGACTTACGTAAATGCGTACCTGATTGATTATAATAACTAAATTAATCAACTTATTGAAAGAATTCGAGAAACAATGACACCTTTATGATTTTACCGGAACAAGTATGTACATACGTATGTATTTTTAATGATTTGACAAAATGTCTTCTTGTAAGTGATAAAACAGGTTGTCGAAGAAATGCCTTATTGAGAAAATCTTGTTAAGGAAACACAATATTTGGCTACTATTAAAAATATGCTAATTTATGTCAGGGTTCTTTTGAGAATAATAATTTGTTTAAAGAAACATTTTTTCATTTTTAGTTTCTTGGTTCAAAAATTGTAATCAGTGATTGTTATAATATATATATGTGAAGAACAAAGCAATCTTTATATATTATTAACATTGAGTCTGGACCTATAATATATATATAACTATTATATACTGTATTGAACAAATGCGCGGTGTTTTTTGTTGCAGATAAAGGCACGCAGCGTTGCGAATAAGAATTTTCAAAATTATATTAACTTTTAATTACGAGATGAATCAAAATGTAATTACGATGTGAATCAAAATGTAATTATTGACACATCAAAAACATAACTTTTGTATCTCTTTGACTTATCATTGAAAGTTCTTTGTAATGTTCTAGACAAATATTTTTGTTCTTTATTATGAAATGTAAATAAATACGTACCAGAAAATAATTGGTATAAAAAAAAATTTGATATAACGATACAATAAAACGGGCGTTGCTAAATAAATCGCCTAATCTAAAAAAAGAACCTATTAAACCGGATATTTACTCAATGGTGCCTGGGGTAAAAATTCATCAAGAAATATCATTCTTGACTGATTCAAGGTATTTACTATTGTGGGGGGCTGAAGCTGAAAGTGGCTAAAGTAGAAATTTGTAATTGCTATTATAAATGGCTATATTAAGACCATAGGATATAAATCAATAATATCCGCTAATCTAGTAACACATTCAGATACGTAGTAATTTATATTGTTACCTAATCAAGCGATTTGGATATTTTTTACTCTATATTATATACTATCGAGCAAGTTTATTGGTCAGTATAGATTGGCATACTGTTTATTACGTAATTTCTTTTTAGGAGACCTAGACCCTTGTCTGCCCCCTCTTCTACCCTTTGCTACCCTTCTCGATCAGCAACCAATCATAATATTTTAAAAATCATATATGGACATGATAGACTGTTAACCACCAAAAAATTACGCAATAACGATAAACGGCACTCCCCTAAAGAAAATGACAGTTTGGTTAGAAATTTTAGCTTTAGTCACATTTATACGTATACGTATTATAAATATATATTATATGGTAATTTATTACAGTATTAAGCAGTTTATTTAACCTTAATATAATCACTAAGCTAGCAACAGTGCATATACATACAGTGTTCAAGAATAATTGTCAAAGAATGATTATATCTACAGTAATTTGTGTTGACTTTTCTAATTAAATGTTAATAAAAACTTCATGTCAGTGTATTAATTTTGAACATATTATATATATATATTTATTTGAGCATTTAAAAGTAGAATCAAGGAATTTGAATCTAAACTTTCATAGTTTATATTAAAACTATGCATTTCAAAAGTATAATGATACTTATCTAAACTCTTTTTACCTTTAAAGTTTTGAGATAATTTATAATATAAAAATATTAAAGATATAAAGTTTAATTGCAATTTTTAACTTTTTAAAAAAGCACAAAGTAAAAATTTTATATTAATATTTTCAAATATTTATCAATATAACACGCGGAAAATAAAATATGTCAAATGTTTCTCATTATGATCAAATATTTTAAAATCGCCATTTAATCCTTTAAATTCTTTGATATACCAAATTTTATGGTTTCAGGACGGCTATTTGGATTGACTGATTGACCTTTGTTAATATATATATATATATGGATTTCTAAAAATGTTTTAGTTTTGTAAATAAAACCGGACCATTCAAGTATATAGTTTCTAAATGGAACCTTTGATTTTAGTCAAGATTTTGGGATATCGAATATCCGTAAAATGATCTTGTCAAAATTTGAAGATCTTATTAAAAACCGAAATAGAATAGAAAATAATTACATATGGCATGTAAAACAAACTTGCACAATTTAGTATATACAATATATTAATTAAATCATACTATTAATTATCATACATATTTATACTTATGTGTCACTTTTTTTTTCCTGTACAATTGATTAACCCCTAATTTCTATTTATTTTTTATTTAAAAAAAATTCTATTATTAATTTTTTTTTTTAAACATAGTTTACATAGTTTATACAAACAAATTCTCGTAAAAGATAGTTTTGTTAACTTAATTGGTTAGTCTGATAAGTTATAAATGTTAGTTCATGTGACTCAATTTCTAAAATGCACAAACCCCGTAAATGCAAAACTAAAATCTCTGTAGTCAAGTTTTGTGTGACTGTAACAAGGACGTAATCCAGTATCTGTAACAAGCCTCGTAAAACTAAACATATTCGAACATTGGAACACTTCAACATGTATTAATATGCAATATTATCTCCTTTTTAGTATATGAAAAAGTCGGATGACAATATACATGCATATGTATACAGAGTTATTGTATCTAGTTTGTTTATCGCAATGAAAAGATTGTCTGTACTCAAGTACGATGCTTATTGAAGTCATCATTAAATTTATAAATACCTTTCATCATTGAAAAATTGTAATTAACGAGGGAAAAAACTACATAAAATAGCGGTGGGTTGATTCTTTGTTTTCGCTGGACGAAAATTTTATACCTCTCAATTTAAATTTTGTTCTTAAAAAAGATTACTATTATATATATATATATAAAAAAAAGAGAGAGAAATGATATCATCACCATCCGTAAATATCCAAACCCCTTCGTTCACAAATTTACCTGCAGCCCAAATATCCCAAATATCTCAAATCTCCCAAGATTCATCAACTTCATCGTTCGTAAACATTACAACCGATACATTTTCTCATACATCAACGAGGCATTCAAACTTTATTATTGAAAATAATGATGTGACAAATACTTGCTTAGAAATAAAATTGGTTGAACCAGTTATATTTTTTAGCAAACCTGAAGAATCCGTAGGTTGTATCTTAAGAGGTGATCTGATTTTATATTTATCTAAACCTACAAGAATTCGAAAATTAGAAATGACCTTTGTCGGAACAGCTGAAGCTGTATATAATGAAGGTAAATAAAAAATTAATTTAATTGAAAAAAAATTTATATCTGAAAATTCTTATTATAATATCTCATAAATTTTTTTTAATATATTCTACATGATTATATTTTAGAACGAAAAAAATTCAAAAATGAAATTATTTCTCATAAATGGAAATTTATAATTCCACAAGAAAAGCAAGATCAAAACCGAAAAATGTTTTTAAAAAATCCATTTCGAAAAAGTAAAATAGCAAAATTACCCGCTGGAATTCATACGTTCGCATTCGAAAAGTTCCTTCCAGGAACTCTCCCAGAAACCATAAATACTGAATTAGGAACCGTCTCATACGAATTATATGCAAAAGCTTCAAGGTCAAAATTTCTACCAAAATTACGATTACATCAACCCATTGAAATTTTACGTACTATTCCAGATTATATAAATTCACAAGGAATAGCTGTAGCTAGGGAATTTAATGATATGTTATCATATGAAATTTCAATTCCAAAAAAAGCTTACCCATTAGGACAATCAATTCCAATAGATATGAAAATTTGTCCATACATAAAGAAACTTGAAGTAAAAGGTGTAAAAGTTGATTTGGTAGAAAAAACAACTTGCATATCTCCGTTAAAGCCAAAGATTACGGATGTTCGAATTGGTTCAACTCAAGTATTGAATAAATTTGGTGAAAATAGATTAATTGAAGATCATGAGGAAGGCGATGTTGGAAATGTTGTTTATCAACAAACCATGAATTTAAATTTACCAAAATGTGCTGCTCCACTTCATTATTCATGTAATACTCCATTAATCAGTATTGCTCATGATTTAAAATTCGCATTCAACTTGTCTTTACCTCAAGATCCTCCGAAAAAAGCTGAACTAAAGATTAGCCTACCAATAACTATATTATCTTGTAGAGCTATAGATGATTATGTGGTGTTGCCTAGTTACGAAGATGATAGTTATTATTGTCCTTGCGATCCAGAATATATGAGAATGGCAAGGTTGGTATTAGGTGAAGATATTGGAATTCAATTGGAAAGTAAATGTAAATTTAGTGATCATAATCACAGGCATTTTCTAAATGTGCCTGAAAGAAGTCATTATCCACCTAGTTATGAAGCCTCTATTGCAGAAAGTTTTGATTCTAGAGGGAATTTTGTTTATTAATCATTTTTGAAATGAGGGATGAAAATTTCGCATATTACTTTATTTGTTTATATCAAATAATTTGTATATACACTATTATATAGACTTTTTTTTTTTTTTTTCTCTCATGGGAATTGTGGGCATTGTTAGCATTTTTAATCAATAACAAATAGACAATTATATGTATAAACAGATGTTTAGACAATATTGGCGAGGCAGGTAAACCACGTCTCTTATCTTTGACAAGATAAAAAAAAAAAAAAAGTAACGGTGGTAATTAAAATAAAAATTTATAATATTCAATGAAAATAAAATCAATGTCATACGTTCCTTTAGTTACAATTTTTAATTAACCAATAAAAACAATCCATCCATTAACAAAATACCGAAATACCGAAAATATGATATCAATATTACCAAACATGGTATTAATAAAATTTTAACGGTAATAACCGATACATAAAAGAAAAACCTTTTTAAAATTTCCCAATTCTTTCGCTAAAACGATTAAGCCACAGCCCGTCTTTTTAGGGGCAAAAACCATTCTTACTGGTAAACATTCACTATGTCGGTATAGGTATGCTGACGATCTCTCGAAAAAAAATGATGATTTGTTCTCAAAAAAAAATTTTTTTAATGTTTATGTTTATGTTTGCATCACGAACTTATTGTAATTGTTTGTATCGCAATTATTATAGAATATTGATATATGTAATATTATTGAATACGTAGAAATTTTTATCAAAGTAAATATTCACAAAGAAAACCTTGAAATTACTATGTATTGCAGAAGCTAGACTAAAGAATCTGAAGATACATCGTCTTCCCTTAAACTGGCTCTTTTAAAATTGACATTCATTAACTAACTAAAATATTATTGCATAACGACAATGATAAGGTTTCCATTCAGTCCAAAAAAACATTAAATCTTATCATATAAGGACCGCAGGTTTTATACATAGGGGTTTATTATATATAAGTGCGTACGCACGTTCTTTATTTGGCATTGGGCGTGCTTGTGAACTTGAATGTATTTATATATTTGCACGCACAAAGTTTGAAGTGATATCGATCGACAAGGAGACGACCGGACAACGCCTTTGGTAAGCTAGATTGATTGTGAAATATTCAATCTTCTATTCTAAAACAGACAAAAAAAGACCAAATGATAGATAAACAACTGATAAACTACATTATCAGTATGTTGGTTAACAAATCACATATCTATCTTTAACAAAAAAAAAACAAGAAAAATCAGAAATTGGTTACCATTGTTGTACTCTTGTAAAATATTATTAATCCCGACCGAATTAACAATCATTCATCATTTTAGTACGTAACCAAAATGATATAATTAGTCCCAAATTTGGGCATAACACTTCCCGAGATGCTCTTGGCAGTTTACGGCTCACAGGTAAACATGTACCACTATCGCTTTCAGCCACCCGATATAGTTCCAATGAAATAAAAATTATATATATATATATATAATAATCATAAGATTCTTTTTAACGTTGAATATTTGATTAGCTTTATATAAACATTTGATTTTTATCTTTTCTTCCTTACGGATATGTTATCAGGTTGACTACAAGGCCCTCTTTCTTATTTAAAATTTATTGGATTGACTAGAATAACAATATTTGAACCTCCATAATGATGACTGACTCCGACAAAAGTAATATAGACTCTTCCTCTGCCGATGAGATTACTACTATCATTGTCGTTGATGATAGTGTTACTAAGGGTGCTGCCGCCTTGCAACCTATTCAGAAACCTGGAATCATTTTTAATGATGATTTCAAACCTCTTTCTGCTTATGAAGCCGAGAAGAGATTATCGACTTATGGCAAGAATGTTATTGCAGCGTATCAACCTTTGCGATGGTATTTTATCTTGTTATTTTCTCTTCGATTTTGATAACTCAAGTTTTTTTTGTGTGTTTATATATAGATATTGACCAATTTCATATTCCTTTAGGTACATGGTGCTTTACAATTCAGCTCTTCACCCTTTTAATCTTATCTTAATTGCTCTCGCTACTTTTGCCGGTGCTACCCAAGATTTTCCTACATTATCAATTTTATTATTCATGGTTGTATTATCTGTCGGAATCCGTTTCATTCAGGAGTACAAGAGCGAAGTTGCGGCCCAGGGCCTTAAGAACATGGTTAGCAACCGTGCTTCTGTTATTCGTCTTTATTCTCCACCTGACGATCGGTAACAATTTCAATTCTTATTATCCTTATTGTAAACCGTTTATCTTACTTATTTTTATTTTATTTTATCTTTTTTTTCAATTGATTTATATTAGCGATCCAACTTTTGATGATTTAGAAAAAATGGACCGTGGAGAAACCGAAGAATTGGATCTTCCATTAGAAGATGTAGTTCCCGGTGATTGGGTCAAACTTTCTGCCGGTGATTTGGTTCCCGGTGACGTGCAGTTAATTTCGTCAAAAGATCTTTTTATTTCTCAAGCCTCGTTAACAGGTGAATCCATTCCTGTTGAAAAATTTAATATCGAACAACAACAACCTCCCGTTATATCTGAACCTGGTGAAATTGTTAAAATGGATAATTCTGACCTTGATCGTCCGGATTTTTGTTTCATGGGAACTTCTGTTGTAAGTGGAACTGCTACTGCTGTTGTTCTCAAGACTGGTTCAAACACTTTCTTTGGTGTTATGGCAAAAACTCTCGCTAATAGGCGACCGACTAATGCTTATCATGCTAGTATTCGTCGTATTAGCTTCATGTTTATTGGAGTTATGTTGGCAATGATGCCTCCAGTTTTATTATTACAAGGATTTTTAAAAAAAAATTGGACTGATGCAGTAGTATTCGCTACTGCTGTTGCTGTTGGTTTAACTCCTGAAATGCTGGTAAGTTTTTCTACTTTTACATCCTTTAATTTATTATTCTCTTTTATTAATTTCTTGACCTTTGTATATAAAGCCTATGATCGTAAACGCTAATTTAGCGCGTGGAGCTATCGCCTTGTCAAAACATAAATGTATTGTAAAGAAACTTGACTCTGTCATTAATCTTGGTGGTATAGATGTTTTATGTACAGATAAGACAGGTATATAATTATCTATGCATTATCTATGCTGTATGGATTTATTCATTATACTTATATATACTTATCTTTATACTTATCTTTATACTTATCTTAAAATCATTATATAATTATTTACTAGGAACTTTAACTCGTAACAAAGTTGAACTCATAAAGCATCTTAATTACTTGGGAAAAACTTGTCAACTTCCTTTATATCTCAGCTATCTTAACAGTTACTTCCAAACTGGTCTTAAAAATCTCATGGATGTAGCCGTTATTGAATTTTATGAGAATCCAGAATCAAACACTAAAGCTGGTCATATCAATATTTCTCAAGGTTTTCTTAAAGTTGATGAAATTCCATTTGATTTTGTTAGAAGAAGAATGTCTGTTATCTTAGAATCAAATCAAGATGATCATCGTTTCTTGATTTCCAAAGGTGCATTGGATGAAATGTTGTCTTGTTGTAGCCATGTTTATATTGGAAACTGCAATGACTTTTCTGATGGAATTTTCCCTACTACTGACGTTGTCCCTTTAACTCCTGATATGTTAGAATCAATTAGGAATTTAAATAATACCCTTAATAATGATGGTTTGAGAGTTATAGCTGTTGCATTTAAACGTATGAAAGAATGTGTACAATTTACTGTATCTCATGAATGTGATTTAATTCTCGTTGGTCTTTGTGGTTTCTTGGATCCACCAAAACAAAGTGCTAAACCTGCTATAGAAGAATTACATAAATATAATGTCGAAGTTAAAGTACTTACAGGAGATTCACCTGTAGTTTGTCGAAAAGTATGTGAAGAAATTAATCTTCCAATAAAATCAATTGTAACGACTACAGATCTTGAAGGCCTTGATGATACTCAATTAGAAGATATTGCAGAAAAAGCTACAATATTTGCCAAATTAACTCCCTTACAAAAGGCTAATATAGTAGCTGCCTTGAAAAGACGTAATCATATTGTAGGTTTCCTGGGGGATGGAATAAATGATGCACCAGCTATCCGTGAAAGTGATTGTGGGATTAGTGTCGATGAGGGAACTGACATTGCTAAAGAATCTGCAGATATTATTTTACTTGAAAAAAGTCTTACGGTACTTGCTTATGGTGTGACTCGTGGAAGATTGACATATGGAAATACTGTTAAATATATCAAAATGGCTATTTCTTCAAATTTTGGAAATGTGTTTAGTATTTTGGTTTCATCTATTTGGTTACCTTTCCTCCCTATGGCGCCTATTCAAGTAATCTTACAAAATCTTTTGTATGATTTTTCTCAAAGTACTATTCCTTGGGATCGAATGGTATGTTTTAAACATAAATTTATTTCTGTCACTATCTAATAACATAATTAATCATTACATTATATTTCAGGACCCTGAATTTTTGATTCATCCAAAACGATGGACTACAAAAGGAATTTTTAAATTCATGTTATTTGTTGGGCCATGTAGTAGTATTTTCGACATATTAACATTTTTATTCATGTGGTTTTACTATCAATGCAACACTGCTGATGATCCATATAAAGTCTTTTTATTCCGTAAGTATAACATTCAATAAAGTTATCAATCCAGTATTATTTTTTTGAAAATAAAAAAAATAACGTTAAATTAATTTTATTTAAAGAAACGGCATGGTTCGTCGAAGGTTTGCTCACTCAAACATTTATAGTTCACGTGATTCGAACACCAAAAATTCCGTTTATACAATCAACAGCTTCATTACCAGTTCTTTTAAGTATTCCAGCTATAATGATAATTGGAATTGCTATACCATATACACCATTAAATAGTTATGTAAGCATGGTTCCATTACCACCTTTTTATTTCCTTTATCTTTTTTCGGTTTTGGTTGGATACCTTACACTTACTAGTTTAGTTAAGGTAGTGTACATTAAAGTATTTAATGAATGGATGTAAAACAATTATTAGTAGTGTATTTTAATGTATTAATTTTGTATGAGTAACAGTAATATAAATTATATGGAGGCTTCCATGTGATTGGATAATTCAAAAAAAATTCTTAAAATAATTTATTACGCATATACTAGCGAAAAATTATATATTATTAATTAACCAATTCCTATTTGTATGTACTTAAAATTTTTTGTTTATAAAACTATTTTTTAAAAATTTTTTTTGTTTTTAAATTCGTATCATATATCTGATATACCGATACGTGTTGTTAAAATCTGTGGTCAAATTAAAATTTTGCTGGTTGTCGAATAGCCATTGGTTTAGTCAGTTGGTCAAATCGGTCAGGTGATCAGTTACACAGACCGATTTGACCAATTTGACCAATTTGATCAATTTGACCATGGTTGAATTGGTCAAATAATTAATACACTTGCCTATTGGGTTCATGCAGAATTAAGTAATAGATTAAAGGTTACTATCGCTATTACTGGAAATGCTTTTGTTAAAGCGCTTTATCCCGCTAAATTCTGTTTAATTTTAGATGTTTAGTAGCAGACACTTAAATTTGGGATCTACCAACCGTGAATTAAAGTCTAGGTTTAAAGACTATAATTGTATAATGAACTCAAGTTTATCAATAATAAATTTTATTTTTATCTTCTTTACAAATATTTATTTCTTTAAATATTTCTTGTGTGCATTTAACATGATTAATTTCTCTCTGACAATGTTTTTTTCAATAATGTGTTAGGTTGATAACATATTAGACAAATATGTATAATGATTGTATCTTATTATCTTCAGTAATTAATTCAAACGCAAAAAGAAAAATATTAACAAGTCTCAAGTAATATAATTATTTCTTAGATTGTAGGTTAACACAGGCAATTTGCTTGAGTTTTTGCACTTTTTTGACTTTTATGTATTTTTTTAAAATGTTAAAATATTTAAATAATTTTGATATAAAAATAAGAATTATATTTTGCTGTATTTATTTTTAAATTATAAGAAAAAATATTAGGCTATTTATAAACTAAAAATATATAATTTTGAAAAAAAATTAATAAAAAATATTTTAGTTTATCTATAAGATTATGCAAACTTAATAAATTGGTTCTTATAATTTTATTAAGTTAAAATTTATAAAACTTTAATTATTTAGATAAGTTTTTTTAAAAAAAATCTATAAAAAATTTTATATGTTTTTTATATATAAATTTTTTTAAAAATAAAATTAAAGTAAGATTGTCAAGTTATTTTTAAAAATTTTATATTATAAAAACTAATTTATTAAGTTGGTATAGTCTAATAAAGTTTTTAAATATTAATTTTAAATTTATAGTTTTTAATACAATTTTTTAGTTTGTATTAATAATTATAATTTTAATTATTATAATTTTACTTATTACAATATTTCTATAATATAAACTATTAAAATAATCTTTTTATAACTCAAAAACATAGACTAAAACTAATAATTAGATTATTTAATATTCTTAACTTTTTAATTAAATATAAAAAACTACAATTTATAACTCAAAATAAAATTATATTCAAAAAAATTTTTTATAATACTACTAACAAACTAACAAAATATAATATTATAATAGAATTTACTTTTTTTATTATTATTATATATTTATTTTTAGCTCTATATTATATATTTTATATTTTTTTAATATATAGTTTATAAATTATTTTATTAGTTTTAATCACCTATTTAATAGATTAATATTTATTTTATTAGTAGATTTCTTATAGTATTTTATTTTAGCTAATAGTTGTTAAAATATCTAAAAATATAGTTGTTTAGTATTACAAAAGTCTTGACCAAAAACCTCAGGTCATGCCTCAAATGCTTCAAGTGTCCTAGAACACTCTAAAACAATGAAACAATTAATTTAATTATAGTTAATTAATATTTATTAATTATAATGCAATATTAACTATAGTATTACTATATAGTTTCTATGTACTACTATAGTTATTTTTAGTTATACTTAGGACAACACCTGTAAAGAGACTTCTGAACACTAAATAATTATAGAGAGTTTTGTAGATGAACATATGAGTTATACAATAATATTTGTTTTATTTTTAGTTAATATATAAGTTATTGTATAATAGAGTACTAAATATTAATAAAAATAGAAAAATACAGTATTAGTTTATTATTTATACACAAGTATTATTGGTAAAATGCATATAGAATTTCTTAATTTTTGTTACATTTTGGATGTTTATATGGTTCAAGATGATGTTATAACACATAATAGCTCTGAAACCAATTAATTATTAGTTTAAAAGTTATAAAAAGAATAGCTTTTTGTTCTTCTAAAAGAACAGTTCTTGGAAGTTTTGCTTTTATATATATAAAAAGCTTTTTGTAATAATTATTTAACTAATAACTTTTTAATAAGATAATCTTTAACTATTATTTATTAAATATTATTTATAAAAACTATTCTTTATTTTATTTTTTATTTATTTTTATTTATATTTTATTTTTATTTCATTTATTTTTCTTCTCTATTTATTATAATAATATAAAGTGAAAAGCTGGTTTTTTTAATTAGTTATTTAGCAAATACTAACTTTATATTATTTTTTTTATCTTTCTTCTTTTTTTTGTAGTAATATAAAATAAAAAGTTGCTTTTTTTAATTAGTTATTTGACAAATATTAGCTTTATATTATTGGAATTTAAAAACCACATATAGCTGTTAACAGTCTGATTATTAAGAATTTTCTTTTTCTGATTATACTTTATAGATATTCTAAGTTTTAAAGTCTAATAATCCTTATATAGAATAAACATTTTGTTACACCTGATTTACACAGACTGGACAATAGGATTAGTTTAAAAGCTGATTCTATTGTTGTACCTTATAGTGTCTAGAAGGCTATTGAATTTAAATTCTACTTTTAAATATTTATTTTTTATTTATTTTTTATTTTTATTTATTTATTTTTCTTTAAATAAAAGATCTTCTATTTGGTATTCATGTATTTAAAATTACTATAACTTACTAGTTTTTAGTAAATTTTATTACAATACAAACAAAAAATAAGAATAACAATTCTAGTATAGTGGTTGGATTGTTATCTTCCAAGTAATAAGTCTAAGATTTAAATTCTATTTATAATGAAATTTGGAAATTAATCTATATTATAGAAAAACTGTTTTCTGTTAATCAGTTGAATTTAGGTATCTGTAATTTTAAATACAACCAATTAGGCTCTACTCATCATTAGAAGTTTAAAACATTTATATAAAGTGTAATATTACATAGATATAGAAAAATATTAATAACTGATATTATATAAGGCTTTGATGCAAATCTATAATAAAATCACCAGATATAGAAGACCAAAAAACTAAGAAGACAGAATCTTACTTGAAAATTCTCAAGTAAAAAGGTAGCATAAACCTTCAATGGTATTGTTAGACTAATGAAAATCTAGAAAATTCTAATAAGAAATAGGTAGACATGCAACTGATAAAAAGATATATAAAAAAGCATATAACTAACTAGACTATCAGAATTATCAAAAGAAAAGAATACTAAAGGTATATTATACTAGGCCATCTGAATTGGAAGTTTGGAAAGTCTGTCATATTCTAAATTAGATAATAAAATAATGAAAAAAAGAAGCCAGAAAGATAGATATCAGAGTTTGGATAAACTTTACAAGGATGAATATAGCATAATGTAGCAATTAAACAGGTAACTCTTATGATTGCAAGTGTTAAATAATTATAGTATGTTATATAAAACTAGGTTAGCTATATGTAGAATATAAAAGACTCTAGTAATAATGCTTCTGAGAATATACTGCATAAAACAAGATATGAGGTCTTAAGAATATATATAAAAGTATTTAAATCTTTTTGACTAATATATATACTGGAGATGATCTAGTAATACAATAAGGATTGCAGTACAGAGGGTTTAAATAGACAATATCTTTAGTTGGATTACAGATAAGAAAACTAGTATAAAATCATTAGCAAACTACTTAAATTAGACACCAAAAGTGTACATATAGCTATTTATATTTTCTAATATAAGATGACTCCTTTGAGATCATAGCTATAAGTTTCTATATTCTAACTACTAAATAAAAACTCTAGTTCCAAAAGAGACTAGTTAAATATCAAAAAAAAAATATAATAATACAAACAAAAATATTTATCTTTTATTTTATTTTATATAGAAAAAAATATCTTTAATATTTAAATTAAAAAAATAGAATATATAACTAAATAAATAAATAAGAATAATTTACAACAAATAACAACAACAAAGCTACCAAAGATTAAAAAAAGTAAAGAAAATGCTTTCTGCACTTCTGTCCTCTTTACAACCTTGTTGCCAACTATATTAGCAACTAAAGTAAACAATGACAACAATAAGAAAAATAATAACAAAACACACATAGCTAAAACCCAAAGGAAAAAAACATGACCTATTTACATATATACTGATAGCAGTAATACAATGAGCAAACAAAGTAAAGAAAAAAAGTGAAAAACTAACTATAACACTACTATTCCAGTTCAAACAAATACTAGAAAAAATGTAGTAAAAGAAAATTCCAAAGAAAAAGAAAATTCTAGCTTAACCCCAAATTCTCAAGACATAACATTATCAGTAGAGATAGAAACAACAACAAATCTAATTTCAGACTTATACTAGCTAATAGGAAAAAATACTCTTACAGATTCACAAAATTGTCAAAGCCTGATCCAAGCCCCTATTACAACTAACACAAATCTTCTTACACAAGAACAAAATGTAGATGTAAACAAACTAATCTTGTCAGAACTAGCCCCCAGACTTAGTATATATATGAATAATGATACAAGCAAACAAACACCAGATATGAAAATAGATCAAGACACAGCAAACATAGATGATAAAAAAGAAAAAACACATTCAACAAACACAATATTAGAGAAACAAACACAAAAAAAGATATCATATAGTCAGGCAATTACTAAAAGTCTTTTAGAAAGAAATAAAAAAACTTCAAACAGCTTCAACAGTAACAAAGAAAAAGAATAGTGCAAGCATGCACAGTTAGCTTTAAAAGAAATTAGACAAGATAGACTAGAGATGTTTGATATGACAACCTGGACTTGGCCAAAAATCAAAGCTGCACTAACCTCTTATGATGAAATCAAGAAATTAGTTAGATATAAACTTTTTTTTTTTTTTTTTTATTGTTAAGATGAGGTCATGCTCTTAAGTCTTATTAGTATATTGATTATAGCTAGTACAAATTTTATCATACATCATCTATTACTATATATTTATTTAGACATAGGACTCAGACATCTTTATCTGTGATCTAAACCTATCAGAGCTTTGTATTGTATTCTACTTACACCAAACCTGGATTTTTGTTTCACTACTGACTATATTAGTTAACTTGCATATTCCTTCATATCTCACAACCTATTTTTTACAACTTCCAAATTGGTCTATCAGGTCATTTGCTCCTTTTAAGCTCTCATCTTTGGTTTGCCTGAAAGGTGCCTCTCTAGCATGTATCTTAAGTCAGATTTCTGCTGCTATTGCTATTTTCCTAATTTAGGTACTGGTAGCACATATCTCAAGCCAGGTTCCTGCTACTACTGCTGGTTTGCAACTTTTTTTGGTCTTAGCATTATTTAAACGAATTATGCATTTAACCTGCCCCTTAAATACTCTCTTTTATGGTATAGTAGAACTATGTTTTGGAAATGATACTTTCATTTTCTTCTAGCTATTAGCCAACATTTCCTTTCTACTTAAACATATGAGAACTTATCTTATGTTTGCACTGCCCAAAGCCGGTTTGCATCTTTCTGTGTACACTGACCTATACAGATATCTGTATAAATCTGCATTCTCACAGATGCCCTATGCTTGTTTACAAAGGTCACTTCTAATTTAGGTATCTCAACTTTGATTAGTATGGCATTTATGTTGGTATGTTCCACTTGTTTCACTATAGGCTTCCATATAGGTGTAACTAAAGCTCCGGTTTGGTACCTTTAGACATATAGAACAGACTACAACTTCTCTATATATACAGCTACCTTCTATTTTTAGTTGTTTTATGATGCCAAAGGTGTTTCCAATCTTGATAAGGCTAATCCTTTATCACAGATTTTCTATGCATGCACTGCTTCTCTCACCACTTCAGTATGTGTTACCTTGGTATTACCCTCCCAATCAATTACTTTTCAAGTTGGATGTGAAGATGTTGGTACTGCCCCATCTTCAGAAGACTTATATGCACAATACTTTATGTAACAGAACCTTCTGTGATGTCACTGTCACATGTAGTACCTGCTTTTTGCAAAGTTGATCTCCTTCTGTGAATTCCTTTTTTTATTATATACTGTACTTTAACTTAACCACAGAGCTTCATGTTTAATTACTGGCTCCTTATAAGTTACAGAGACTAAAATCTTTTTGATTTTTGCCTCCAGCTAGACTTGAACTGTTGACCTTAACTGTGGGAGTATGGAAGCTTAACCATTAAGCTATGGGACCCACACCATAGTTAGATATAAACTTATTACTAAACCAATAACAAATTATATTCCAAAAGCAATCATAGCAAAATTGTTTTATAAAGATATAGCATTTTTTAGAAGCTTTACAAGAATTATTGCAATCAGATCACAATATCAAACAGAATTTAATAATTTGCTTACAGAAGCTTTAGATATTTATAAAAAACAACACAATGTACTAGCAACAAACAAGAAAAATTGAGACCAAATCTTCAAACTACTACGAATTAAACTAGCAACAGATTACTTGTCTAATCTAGACTTCAACTCAATAGACATATAGAAGATTACAAGATATATCTTTTACTTAACAGGATTTGCAAAAATCTTATAGCAACTAAATTTTGAAACAACCAGAAAATTGATTTCAAGTCTTATTAATAAGATGCTAATACTACTATCTTCAGAACCTACTTCAATTTCTAGTTATTTAATGAAAGCGATCCCTTTTAGTTTACTTATCACAAACTATCAAATTATTGCACCTGTAGCCAAGACTTTATGATTAATATTTTCATTTGACAAAATACCTAAAATATATATTGCAGATAATTGGAAACCTCTACCAGACTTATATAAACTCCTAAATAATAAAATGTGCAACATATTTCTTATTATAAGCAGAGCAGACTTGCAAAATTTGGCTTGATATAGAAAAACCTTGCAGAAATTTTATATCTTTTGACAAATTCCTTTCAGCTACTTTAAGTTACCAGCACCAAAGAGCCCATTACCTTTCACTCACAAGACTTAACTCTCAGACTAAAAGAAAATTTTACTTTCTTACCTAAGAACCAAGAAGACTTTAAAGAATATGTTAGACTTTTGTAAATAGTTTACTTATTTACAAAACTACCAAATGACTATATTATCTCATGCAGACAACTGCCTCAAAACTCTACAGACTTAAGAATGACAAACCTTATTTTCCTTCTACAAACTGCAGAAGAAGTTGACTTATTCATGAAAAAAATTCCATCCATATATAGCATTTCAATACTATTACTAAAAACATATTGTGATTTCAACTATACAGAACTTTCAGACCTATCAAAAGATGCCAAATTAGTTATAGTAGTAAACTTAATCTTACCAATCTTAACTCCCAAAGAGCTAAGCATTGTAGCCAAAGCACTATATAAACACTACTACTTTTATATAATACTCTAATCTTAGATAAACATCCAAAAAAAACAACCTGAATCTAGTAACACTTCAGATAAATTATCTTCTACAATTGATAAACTGCAATTTGCACTAGCTGAAAAAAAAATCGACAACATAAATATACCTATTAAAAAACATTACAATATCACTCTGGTTTTGGAAACTCTTTGACAAAACTTTTCTTATTATATCATGCCAGAGTACATATTTGATCTTATAGATTTATCTGAACCATTATTCAATATCTTTGAAAACAAAAACTCAACTAACACAATACCAAAGATACAAACATCTGCAATAGAGAAAAACCTTATGACAGAAGACTTATAAGCATACACCCTAATACAAATACTCTACAATCTGTAGAAAATGTAAACAAATCAAATCTTCATGACTTTAATATACACAAAAAAATTAACATTACTACTCACAACATCAGAGGCATCAATGACATATTAAAAATGCAAACCTGGATCGAACCTGTGTTGAATCAAATCTATATATAATCTCTCTCACAGAAACCAAACTAAAAGATTTAATAATGTTGTTATTAACTAAACTTTTATACAAAATCTTTACTTCAAACTTTGTATCATATAAACCAAATTAACAAGAAGCTAGTCTAGGAACTGCCTTAATGGTTTGCAATCAACTACAACTATATATTTACAAAATTAATATCTTTCAAGAAACAGCTATATGTCTCGATTTCTTTTTTCCTAATAACAACAAATCTCATATCATTTCAATCTATCTTCCTTTTAAAAAAGACCCAATCTCAATTACTTAACTGAATTACAGAAGCTAGAGCTAGAAACTGGCATCTAATTATACTGGATAATTTTAATGCCAATCAATTTAGAGATAAGCACTTTCTGATATTCACAAACTTAAATGCTACCAACCTAACAAGTTTATTAGCCTTTCATAATATCCAAACACCAACATGGCATGGCCTGACTTCTGCCAGCCAAATCAATAATTTCTGGATCTCATCAGATATATTATTAGCATTCGAACCTCTATCTCTAACTGATGCTTCTTACATTTTAGGCAGTAATCATTGCATCCTAAGCACAATTTTTCACCTTAAAAAAACCTTAGAAACAAAAAGAAAAAAAGAAAAATATATCTGTTTGAGAAAATAATACCTGATAACTGAAAAAACTTTGAAGTCTTATTAAATGTTTGCTTCAACCTATAAAATATTCCAATATCAAACATAAACAAAAACAATATAAACAAAATATGGAACTTCTAAATAGCAAAAATTAAAGAAAAAATAAATGAACTATTTCATATACTTTTACTACTCCTAAATCCTTTTTCACACTCTCACTAAAAGCAACTAAATTGCATTCTGCACTTAAAAACATTAACAAATGTTTACATTACCTTTCTAACAATACTTTAAATAACTTAACTAGAGTAAATTTTTACTTATCAAAGGTAGCAATGCTTACAGAAATAGACATTCTATTGGTTACATAAGAACAATTAAATCCTTCTCTACCTGATTTTATATCACAGATAAAGCAATACAAACACACAATATGGCAAGCATGAAACTTTGAAAAAAAACAAGAGCAAAGCAAAAGAATTAAGTTTTATACAAACTAAAGATATTTAGACTTTAAAGATAACACTAGTCATATACTAGATAGTATTCTTAAAAGAAGAGCAGAATCAGTAAACTTTAAAAAAATTATATTTCCAAACAAGATTATTATTGAAAAGAATAAAATCAAAGAAGCCACACACCTACACTATAAGAACTAGACTAAAAAAAACCTAACTAATAATGTTACTTGAAAAAAATGGAAATCAACATATAATTCACTCAACAATATTAAAGACAATATCTATGACAACTTTCTGTCCCTGATTTCTCTATCTGAGCTAGAACAAACTATTAATGAAACCTCTAAAGGAAAAGCAACAGAACTATTAGAAATCACAAATAAGGTTCTTCACACTTACTATTATTAGCTCTTCTACTATTACTAAAAATATTCAACAAATGTTTGATACAAGAATGCATTCCAAACCAGTGACTACAAGCCAACATTTGGCCAATTTTAAAAAAACAACATTACAACTATGAACTCAACTCCACACAACCAATAACATTAATTGATTACACTAAAAAAATTTTTACAAAAATTCTAACAACTAGACTAACAAATATTCTAGTTCGAAACCAAGTACTTTCTTTACACAATTTTGCAGC
>CAJVQA010000121.1:0-43258 GCA_910591915.1 Cetraspora pellucida
TTTCTTATAATATAAAATTAAATATTACTATATTATAATCCTTATTTTTAAATATTATCAAACAAAATTTTATTTAAGTATTTTAAAATTTAAAAAATATAGATTATAAGTATATTTTTGTTAATTTTCCAGGCAAATTTGCCTAGAAATGGTCTACAGTTTAAGAGATAAGTACTAGAATTATACTATAAAATTATTGCTAAGGTCTAAGTAAACTTTGTAAAGATAAAACTTTGTTAATATTTTATAAAAATAAGTAAATTAGTTAACAAAAAAGTCTTTTTAAAATTTTATAATTAGATGATGTATTTTAAAATATATAATAACTTAACAGATATACAAAAAAGAAATTAAATATTAGGTTAAACAATATTTAGATATATAAAAATTAGTATACTATCTGTCAAATATAGTATAAAGATCAGAATGTTAATTAAATAATCTCTTAGCAGATTACAGATATGATAGTTAGTATAAAATATATGAATATGTTATTTAAATAAATAATAAAAAGCTGTATATATAACTAGTTGCATACTTATTATATACAAATTATATAATAATAATCAAAAACACAATAAAGATAATAACTACTATTAATATTAACCTTAGTAAAAGCAAAAAAATAAAAATAAATAAATAAACATATTAATAATTTTTATTTTATTTTTTTATTTTTATTTGCATTTTTTTTAATATTAAGATGAATATGGTAATACAGAATTTTATTGATAATATTAGTTGGCTAGCATCTATTGATATAATAGCACAGAGACAATTATGAAAAGAGTATACAACTAGCTACTTATATAACTTTAGTCATTGTTTAATTTAAGTAGTCTACCTGAAGGTTTTATACTAGTTGCTATATCTAGAGCCCACCTATAAGTCTTCTATTTAAACACTCGATTTTGTATTCATTATATTCTATTAATGATTCTGATAAACTAGTAAAGATATGCCATAGTCACTAAGTTATGTTTAACTTTGTACTAAATCTATTGGTGCATTCTGTATTTTATACTTATAGCTTACCTAGTATTGCTTTGGCCTAAATCATTACTTACAGTTAGAGCTAATCATTAAACAGCTATATTCTTGTAAAGTTTATTTAAAACTCTGATATTTATCTTTTTAACATCTTTTTTATTGTTTTTTACTAACTGCTACTCAGGACTGATAGAACTCTTTAGACTTTCAATTCAGATAGCCTGATATGATATATCTTAGTATCTTTTTTTTCTAATGATTCTGATGACCTGGTTGGTTATATGTTCTTTTACATATCTTACTATTTGATTTATCTGTCTATTTCTTTAGAGTGTTTCATAAGCTTTTATCAGTCCAACAGCACTGTCAAAAGTTTTATGCTATCTTCTTACTTGAAATTTTTAAGTGGATTTTTGATTTTTTAGTTTCTTTACTTTCTATACCTGGTGGTCTTATTGTAGATTTGTACCAAAGTCTTTTTTTTTTTGGTATTAAGGTGACCTCTTTGGTCTTTTGACTTTTATTAATCACTTATCAGTATTGTGGTTCAATGAACCACTACAGAAGAGCATACAATTGGCTATACATGTAACTTTTCTATATTACCTATTTAAGGAGTCCACCTGAAGGTTCCCTACTAATTGCTGTATCTAACACCCCTGCTTGGATGTTCCACTTTAAACCCTTTAAACCTGTAATCTGTATTAACATCACTGGTCATCTCAGATATACCAGATCATTTTTTTCAACCTTAGGACTAATTTACCTTCAAGGTAAACCTCCCAGAGCCTTCGGTATCTATTTTTACAGCTGATCTAGGTATCACTATGGCAGAACCAACACTTGCGGTCAGGGCTAACTATTAAACCACTATGCCCTTATAGAGTTTACTTAGACCCTAGCATCTACTTCATAGTATAACTCTGGTACTTTAGTATATTTCTGCCTTTTCCTTTACTCTTTTACTAAACTTCCAATTCAGATAGTCTATATAGGACTATGACCAGTCTATCGGTATATCAGGTCAGCCTAATATCCTTTTTTTTCAGTTCATTCTAGTGGCCTGATTGGTAGTACCTCCAAGACTCCCAGCCCAGAGGTTCTTGCCCGTCTGGCTACTAGGACCATGTACTAAACATGGGTATCCATTTCGCCAAGCTAGCCTTTATAGTAGAGCTGTTAAAGATTCAGCTACCTTTCTACTTGGGTCTTCCCAAATGAACTTCTTGTTATCCAATTTCAATAGATTTACATGGCCACAAGGACTTATCTAGTGTTTGCACTACCTGATATGTCAGTTTGCATTTCTCTGTGTAACTCCAACATTGCACAGATGCCCTATGACCTGCCAGTCATGCTAGTGTGACTGCCATTACAGGTATCCTAATCCAACTATTAGTAACAGTTGCTGTAATACGAATATTACATAGATGATTATCTAAATTTTTACTGTCGATGGAATTTGAACATCCAACCTACCACTTGAGGGGATGACAACCTGACCACTTTACTAGGTTGCCACATCCTACTTGTACTAAAGTCTTATGCAACCTTGGTTATATATTTTTTTATATAAGTATAACATTACACTTTGCATAGATGCTCTAAGCTTCCATTCAAAATGATGCAACTGAAGGTTACAGATATACTAATCCAACTGATTGATAGTGACAGTTACTATAACATAGGTATATTTTTTAAAATTTATCATTCATGGGATTTGAACTTTAGATTTGCCACTTGAAAGTTGACAAACTAACCACTTTACTAGATTATTATATCTTTATTTTTCTATTTTTATAATTTTGCAATTTAATATTTAAGATAAAAAAAAAAACTAAAGTAAAATTAACTTATAATTTATTCAGTTAAAATTTTTTTGATTAGTGTGATATTAAGCTTTAAATTACCTTTTTAATATTTTGTTTAACTTATTTAAAATAGGTTTAAACTACTATTTTTTGTATTTTTTAAGTTTTTTTGTTTTTTTTGTATTGCTTTATAAATGATATCAAAATTTGATAATTTGATTGATTAATGATCACATAATGTAACTTGACCTGTTAGTAAGTTTTGAAAACATTATATTTTGATACACCAAATTGTACATTCTGATTAGCTAGTTATAGTAAATTAATATTTTTAACTATATCAATAAATATTTATAATAGTCTGTAAATTATATAAAAATGTAATACAATAAAAAGAATATAACTTTATAATTTAAATCTATTTATAATATGATTAGATATTCTCTCAACTTTAACTTTAAAATAGCTAATGCTAAATAAGATTTAACTCACTGCATTTTACTAACACTAATTTAAAATCTCTAAATTAATAGTTGATAATTGATCAAATAACTAATCTGTTATAGATTTTATTTAATATTTACAATAATAACTCAGAATACAGTAAGTTGTCTATATTTTTATTTAATAACTACTTAAAATATAATGTTAAATTATGCTAATGATTCAGAAATTTATATCTGATTTGGAACTTTATATATTATGAGCTGTAAAAACAAGCAGAAAGAACTGTTCCGAGTTTGTTTCAAGTTTGCATATCATTATACAAACAATTTAATTGACTTAACCTTTTTTTTATACACTTTATAGTACTTTTTTTAAAAACCCAGGTAGATTATCTTTACTGTGAAACAGGTTAAATTTACTAAGCAAACTTGAAGATTTTATTTTGTCTTATAACATATTTTTTTAATTCCTATTAATCTTATAGCTTTTATATTATGATTTGAATAATAAAAATATGACTAAAACTAAGAAATACTAGGAATGTGAAGCTATTATGTTAAAGAAATTTCACATTGTGAAAAAAGAAAAATAAAAAGAAATTGAAAGTAAAGGCTTAATAAGAAAAAGGTAAAAAAAAGATATAAGCTTATATAATACATATTATATAGCTTATGTTGTAAATCCATTAAATAGTACTAAATGAATAAGAGTTTTAGTTGAAAGTAGAGAAGTTGAGAGTAGAAAAGTTGAAACTAAAAATGTAAAGACTACAACAGAAAATCTTGAAAATATAGATGAGAGGGTAAGTATGATTGATCTTATTAAAGCTATAGAAACTATGACAATAATATTTTGTAAGAAAAAGCATATAAAGAAAGAAGATCCTATTTATTTATTTGATGAACTTTAAGAAGTATTTTGAGTTAATAAGAACTTAGGAAATTTTTTTGATCAGTTATATTTAGTAGCTAAGCTACATGAATGCAACAACCAAATAATGAATTATATGAAGAAATTAATAGTGCATATATGTCATCTTCTTTCATCTTTACATAATACAAAAATTAATTGTTTGAAGTTTGATCTTGCATTATATTTAGATTCAGTAGATACAAGTAATAAGAGACTAAATATGATAGTAAATTTTGATATAGCTACAACATCAAGATTGATAAATCATAAAAAGAAAAAAATATCAGATGCACATGTGGAATATGTGAAGAATTTCTTTAAAAAATTTTTAAATAATACTTTTGTGTTAAATGTTTATGATTATCATAATATTCATATTTAATATAATACTAGTATATCACAGCCAGCTTATATGGCAATGATTATAATGAACCCATATCCCAGATTAGCAATACCATATAATAGGGCATTTAATTCAAAAGTTGTCAATAATGAATTAATTATTAGACATCTTAATAAATGGTTTATTGTAAATCTTAGAATTTATTATAATAATCATATACAAGACTATACAGGTAAGTGTCCTAATGATGAGCTCATAGAAAAACTAACCTTGCACAGTTATAATGATAGGTTAGTAGAAGTAAAAAGTGACTGACATATACAAAATTCTATACTTTTTGACTTTGTTAAAAAAAATTTGAAATATGTAAAGGATTATATAAAGGTACTTCAAATAATATATAATTAAAAACTAATAGAGAAGTATCTTTCAAGCTATTCAGTTTCAATTGTCATGAACTGGCTTGGGCAGTTCTTTATTTGAAAAGCTATCACACATTAGCTTCTTTTTAATAGTAAAGTTATTTCTTTATTCATTTTGGCATTTTTGTCTATATTGGGACCACTTTATATTTTCTTGAATGCTTATAAGTTAATTTATATAAAAAATTCTTTTTTATTCAATGATATTTTTTTTTTTAGAGTATCTCTGTTGTCATTACAACTAGAGGCACAGGTGACACTCTTTTATTAAGATATTATAAAGGACTTAGATACTTTTTAGATATTTACATATTAGTTTAAAAGATTTAGATCTAATACTAAAAAAGTTGTTTTTTAGAATTCGTATTTTCTTTGAAATGCGATTTCTAATAAAAGAGTTTAGGGAGTTAAAAGATATATCTGAGTTTTCCTATTTTATAGAGATGTAATGACACTATATTTCATAAATTATATTAATATGTAACCAGGTTAAAACTGCTAGAGCCTGAAGACAGGTATTGTTAGAGGCTTGAAAGATATCTTCAAGTAAGGATAGTATAGGTATTTTCTCATTAATATTAAGAAAACTGTATGCTTTCTTCTAAATAATTATACTACAAGGGCATTCTAAAGCAAAATGTTTTATAGTTTGTATTTCATCTGTGTACCAAGTACAGTTTCCTGTTTCTAATAGTCCAATATGTCTTAATCAATAACCAAGTAGGAGCACTTTGTGAAAAAGACATCAAAAAATATCTTTTTTCTTGTTACAAACAGACTTTAAGGAGAGCCAGATAGGCTGAGGCATCTGAGAAAGTGTTTGTAATATAGTCAATAAGAAAAAAGATCTTTTTAAGAGTTCCAGAAATTTTTTAACTGAGAGTTTGTCTTCTTTAATTTCTCTAATTCTAATTTTATTAGTATTTCAAAGCCAGTTAGAAGTTTGTAAGACCTTGTCTTTAATTTTTGTTCAGGCCTTTAAGTAGGGTTTCCATTCTGTAGGCCAGGCTTTTGTGCTTGTATTGCCCAAATTCAGAGCTTGAATAGGAGAAAGGTTTCTTCTATCATTGAGTATTGACTGTATCTTATTCTTTTCATATGTTGCCCACATGGCATTGGATATAAGAAGTCACATCCAAACTGTTATTAAGTAGGCATCTAGCATGTCTTTAATAACTAGGGCTTGAAGACCTGCCAACTCTATCGATTGCTGAAAGATTGAGTATCTGGGCAGCATTCATGATATATCCTTGATCCAAAAAGTTATAGTTTTATTAAACTCTGTTATCTGCTTTCTGTTTAGAGGAAGCAGATATGCTGAATATCAGACTTTAGATAAGATAAGTAATTTTGCAATTAAAATTTTCTCTTTAAAGGAAAGGTTTCTGTTTAGAAGCTTGTCTAGAGATTTCTTTAGCTTGTTAATAGTAGTAGACCAGAGACCTTTTTTTGGTTGACCATTAGTAAGAATGTTATAGCCTAAAATGGTAATATTTTCTTGTTTTTCTAATTTGATAAATTGGTTTTCATTAGTAAGTTCTATTTGTCTAGCTATAGTTGTAAAAGGAACTAATTTGATTTTAGTTCTGTTAATTTTTGCATTTGAAGCTACCTTGTATAGGCTTAGTGCTACTATAGTTTTGTCTCAATCTGTAGAAGATCCAATTCCTATTGTTAGATTATCTGCATAAACAGAAGTTCTAAAAAACTGATTTCCTAATTTTATAACTTGTAATTGTCTTTCTAGATTTCTTATAAAAGGCTCGAAGGCCAGTATGTAAAGAAGTGATAAAAGAGAATCTCCTTGTCTAACACCTCTTTCTATTCTAAGTGGTCTGGAGATAGCCTTAGCATCTATAATGTGAGCCTCTTAATTAGAGAAAAGATTATGTATTAGGCTTATAAATTTGTGATCAAAGTTCAGGTTAGCTCTAAAAAGTCATAATTGATATGATCAAATGCTTTTTGTTGATCAATAAAAAGTAGCCAATATTGTTTAGAAGAATCTACTTGGTTTCTCAGAGTAGTAATAATATCAAGAGCTGCATCTATAATAGATCTGTTTTTGATAAATCCATATTGTTGATGAGGTACTATCTTCTTGCATATGAGGTTAAGACGATTTGCCAAAATCTTAATAAAAATTTTGGCATTACTGTTAACTAGTGATATTGGTCTCCAGTTGTTCAAATCTTTGAGATTTTCTGCTTTTTTAGATATTAGTGAGATTAGACTTTTACACCAAGAAGTTGGCATAACTTCTGAGCTAAGTGCATAATTAAAGACACCATAAAGAACTGGTGTTATTGATTCAACAGTAAGTTTATAAAACTCATATATTAATCTATTTGTACCAGGAGCCTTATTGTTTGGAAGGTTTTTTATAATATTGCTGATTTTCTCTTGTATGATTTCTTGAGTAAGAGATGAGTTATATGCAAAGAAAACTTGTGACAGGTTTTCAGTAATTTTTTCTACTGAGCTGATATCTATATTCTCTTTTTTATAGATTTCTGCATATTTTTCTTTTATATAGCAAAGCATGTTTTTTTTTGTTTGTTGTAAAGCTTCAGGATCTTTAATGTCCTTCAATGCGGAACTAGCTTTTCTTATTTTATACCTGGCAAAGAAGTATTTTGTAGATTTCTCTTTTTGTTTAATCCATTGGGCTTTAGAACGAGTTTGCCACTTTTCAGCAAACTAAGATAGTTCTTCCTGAAGGTCTGAGTTTAGCATATTAATTTGTGAATATAGATAGTTGTTTTCAGGATTATGTGCTAGTTTTTCTTTTAGTTGAGTAATATTTTTGTTTAGTTTTATGATTTTGTTTTCTGTCGCTCTTGGTTTTCTAAAGGCTCTAATAATAGATTGTATATGTACTTTGTGGAAGTCCCAATCTTTTATGTTTTCTAAATCTGCAATCTCATCTAATATCTCTTTTTTTAGTCTTTCATTCCTAAAGCAGTTTTTATTAAATCTTCAGAGAGCAAATTCTTTGCCTTTAGAGTTGAAGTTTAGAATGCACTCAACTAGCAGATGATTTGAGTTTCCAAATTTTGTATTAACTTCTAAGATTAAGTAAGCATTGTTTTCATCAACAAAAATATAGTCCAAATATGTTGCTATAGTGTGATTGTCTTGAGTTTTCTGAAAAAAGATGTAGAAAGGTTTTGTTTTTGCAAAGTTAGAAGAATCTAAGAAATTTTTTGTAAGATCTTGAAGTTGTGCTTTTGTGGTATCACATTGTGGAGCTGTCTCACTAATTCTATCTCTTTCTGGGTAAAGGTTAGTATTGAAATCTTTTCTGATAATATTAATAGCATTTTCCTTAATATAAGAAGATCATTTTTCAAGAAAGTGTTTTCTGTCTCCTGGGCTAGGTGAAATATATATGTTGGAAACTTAAAATGTGAGCTCTTTGTACTTAAAGTTGGTAGTGATTATTCTATTATTTAGATCTATTTTGATGTTTTTAAAGATTATATCTTTGTTGTCTACAAGTATAGCTGTTTTGTTTGTCCAAATAGAGTCAAACATCCATTGGTTTTTAAGAAAGTTTTGTGTACTTTCATCATTTAGATTTGTTTCTTGTAGTATGATAAGGTCTAGTTTATATGATTTTATAAGAGTTAAAGTATTCTGTTGTTTTTGTTGATTGTTCAACCCTTTTACATTAAGAGTAGTCATTTTGAATTTAATATGATTGGTTATGAAGAGATTGCATAGTGATACAAATTTAGATCTGAGAGTTCTGTACTCTGTTATGGGGATTTCTGTATGGAGCCTTTCTGACTGGCTTAGCCTTTTGTTTTGTAGAAGCTTTTTATCTTTTTTCTTTTTGTATAAAACAACTGTGAATTCCTTCTTAGCATTGTCAAAACAAGATTACAAATTGATGTTATTTGCAATTAACACTAAAGGAGAACTCAAAGCTTGTGGTTTTTCTGATTCTGTGATAGTAATACTGGAACCATTGTCAATAGGAAGGTTTTCTTTATTGATATTGCTTAGGGTTTCATTGTAAGAAATTTTCAGATCTTCTTTCATTGTTGCTAGGTTTTCTATGTTTTCTTTTTTGATTTCTCCAGAATTGGGTGTTTCTTCTAAAACAGCTAAAGGAGTTTCTTAAGTTTGATTTATATCTATATTTAGGTCTTCTGTAAGAATTTCTTGTTCTTGTGTTTTGAAACTTTCTTCTTTTCTTTCATATGAAGTATTTCTGCTTTTTTTCTTGTTTGTATTATATTCTTTATATTGTAATTGGAGTTTGACTGCTTGTAGATATTAAGAACATTCTTTTTTAATATGTTCTTTTTCATCACAGAAGAAGCAGAGTTTTGGGGCTGAGTGCCATTCTGTGGTAATTTTGTTATTCATAAGAATATAAAATTGTGGGATTTTTTCTTCCAGTCTCAAATCATTATTAGTTTCAAATATAATAATCCATTGATCTGTTAAGTATGATGTGCCTTCAATTAAAAGTGGCTTTATTGAAACAATTTTGCCTATATTATTGAAAGTTTCTCTAATTTCTTCTGAGATGATGTCTTTGTTACCTAACAAGACATTTCTGATTTTGTTTGGAAGAAAAGATCTTCTTGCATCAGAAGGAATATAGTCGTAATATGTTCTGTTAAAAATTTGTATTCCTTTAGAAGCATAATGTTTTAGTTTTTTCTTGTTTGAAAAAACTAATTCCAAGTAAGTATGTGTATCCTTGTTAATATATGGCTTAGCTGCTATAATATCACGTCCTGCAGTTTCATGAAGTGAAATTATAATTTCATTTAGTGAGCCAGTTAGATATTGAATATCTAGAATAAGAGCATTATCATTTCTAAATTTTATATTATTTCTTGGTGAAAAGAAAAAAAAGTTGACTGTTCTCTTTTGACTTTTGTAAAGAAACTCATCCAAGATTTGTTTGAGGTTTCTTTGCTTTTGTTTACTTTGGTTGAACTCAAGTTAGTTGATGACATCATATATAGGTTTATGCATGTTGCTATTGTTGTTACTGAATTTTCATTGTTGTTAGGTTCTTCAGTATGTGTTTCAAAATCAAACATGTCTAGTTCATTGTTTTGGTTTTCTCTGCTTTCAGAACAACCTTCTGTGTTTTCTAACAAGACTTGTTCATTTCAACTAAGTGTGCTATTGTTATTGGTGTTTGGTTGTGCAGAAGTTACTGAAGCTGTTAAAGAATTGCTTGTTGCTGTAGTATTCTTTTTAGAATAAGAATCCTGTTTGTTATATGCAGTAAGTTTTTCCATATTGGCATAATAATTAAACTTAGTTCTTTTAAATTTGCGAGCTTCAATAGTCAAGATATTACATTTCTTAGGAACAAGAAGAGATACCTCTGTTCTGATGTTGTTTTTAAAAAAGAAAGAACTCTTAAATAGATTAATTTTATTTCTTCTGAATTACTTTTAACCCTAAATGCAAGTGGTTAGAGAGAGAGATCATCGATCTTTTATTTATTCAATGATATTTATAAAGACATATTTGAAAAAGATATAAAAGATCTTGATAAGAAGCTATGGTCATAGTGAATTGATCTAATTCTTTATATAATACATATGATATAACTTGATATAGTCAATATTATTTATTTGAAATTTAGTTATATATGTAAAAATATTGAATTTTTGTATCTAATCAATATTTTAAGCAATTTAATTCTTTTAGTTTTTGATATATATGTGGTACATCATTGAGAAATCAACTGTTCATCTTATGAAGAAGACTGTATGTATTGTTGAAGTGATCTTTTTTTTAGATTCAATTAAAAAATTATAAACATATCTCTTTAATATTCTTTTCTAACATTTTTTACTAGATGAAAATAAATCATCCAATATTCAATTTTATTACTAACCATCTTGCTGCTTTAAGCAATTGTTCTGTAGAAATCATTCACAGTATTATTCATCAATATACAACTGCATATTCTATGGTTTAGCAATTACAAAAAGAAGCATATTGCATTTTTCAGCATTGAGAAAATAATGCTTTTTGTCAACACTTTGTGAATTTCATAAAATATTTATACACATTAAAGCAGTTGCATGTGCTTTTCAGAAAATGTTCTTTAGTGCTTCTTAATATATTTATGAAAATATATCAAGCATACTATCAGCATTTTTCAATTATTAGTTTATTTAATAATATTAATTCATACTAATTGCCTTCTTTAGATTATGTAATCACTAATTATCATCTTTTAAGAGGCTTTGTTACTTTGAAAAAACCTTTTACAAATGTTTTATATGATTACTTATATTGCATTTGCATTGACTATGCTAACTATTCGAATAATAGCAATGTTCTTATGTGTGAACATGGTTATCATAACCAATATCTATAAAAATGTCAATTCAAATGTTTAATATATTAAGTTTATCTCTAGGATGAAATTAAAAAAATATTAATATATTAAAAGTAAGTTTAGTGAAAAAATTAGATAAAAATAAGTTTATTGATAATAATACTAAAAATACAGATGAAGATGATTTAAATAGTGCTAAAACAATAATCAATAATGTTACAACAATAGATAATTTATTAGAATATGCAAAGAATATATTTTTAAATTTGTGATTGTTTTTTATTTAATAAATATGAATTTTTAATAAATAATTATTTGATAATTTTTAATTATTTTTTTTTGTATTATAAGTAATAATAAATAAAGAATTGTGATATAAGTACAACAAAGATCATTAATGTTTTATGCATAATAAAACTGGTAAGAAATTATATCTATCACAATTAAATCCAATATAAATAATTTAATTTGTGATTAATTATAGGCAAGAGTGATTCTCTTTGGATTAGCACTGTCTTTGCCATATGATATAAGTGATTAGGTACTGTCTCTGCCATATGATATAAGCAAGTCACAACTAATTAGTAGATCATTAAGTTTTTCAAATTACATTTACAAATATGATAATAATTATTTGTTATAGATAATAATCAGTAATAATATGCATAAGTACTAGAATAAAAAATAAGTAATTATTACATTATTGTCTTGCTATCTTTATTTATAACATAATAATTACAATTAAAGATTTGAGATTCAAGCAAGAAATTAAAAAAAAATATTACAATTGGCTCTGAAAGTGAAACATAGTTTTTTTTAAAATATTTATATATTATTAAAATTTATAATTTTATTTGCTAAAAACATTATACAAGATCAGAATATTATGTAACACAAAATTTCTTATTTGGGACAGTTCCTTCTGCTATGAAAATGTGATCCCAAAAACACATATAAGGAATGATTGATGTGATACAGTAATGAAATCAATGGCTACATTCTAAATGATAACACCATCAAATCAGTGTTGATGTTTTACTCACTTTTCAAATAAATATATCATATAATCTATGAATGGCTTAGTTGATAAGAGGTAGTTAGATTTGGCAGGTAATGTGTTTATGATTGTAGGTTTTACAATATAGTGAAGCCAAAGAATTATGAGAGTCAAACTTCATTACAAGCATGAACTCTGTATACTTCTTCAGAAGGCTCAAAGCCTTTATTATATATTTTCTTTTTCATAGTATGCATTATACATCTTATCTGTAATATATTATTTATGCTTATTATACCTATTATAATGTTGATACTAATTATACCTTTTATTCTATTGATTTTCCTTATAACACTGATATCCCTTAAAGACCCGATATGATGTTTACAACTTATATGATGTATAATACCAGAAAACCCATCTTAAGTAAAAGATTGACATACCCAAGAGAGCATGACTTAGGATCATGGTGAAGATCCTGCATCATTTGTGAATCACGTGTTTCAGGTCTAACATTTCTTCTCCACTTAGTATATGCGTATTATACATATAATCACAAAGAACTTGACAGTAAAGTTTAAGTAGGAAGTCCTTAGAGCTTTAGAAATCTTTAAGGAATGATTTTGGTCAGGAGCACAAAGTTAAGAAGTTAAGACCACCTAGGCTTTTCTTCACTTCACAGGTACATTTTTTTTTTTAACCTTTATCGCAGCTTTTTAATCCACAGGCACTTCACCCTTTTTGCGCAGGTCTTATTCCTCTCCAGACCAGGCTCTATCGTTATGGCTTACAGGCAGGTTCACCTCACTTCTTGCTTCAAGACTTCAGCTTTGATATCGGGTTTCTTTAGTTCATCTCACAGTCACCACTAAAATGACACCATCGAACCGGTGTTGACGTTTCGGTCACTTCTCAAACGGATACGTCATGTAACTTACGAACAGCTTAGTCAATAAAAGGTGGTTAGATTTGGCGAGTGGTGTGTTTATGATCGTAGGTTTTACAATGTAGCGAAGCCAGGGAATTATGAGGGTCAAACTTCATTACAAGCACGAACTCTGCATACTTTCTTCAGAGGGCTCGAAGCCTTTATTATATACTTTCTTTTTCATAGTACGCATTATACATCTTATCCGTGATATATTACTTATGCTTATTATACCTATTATAATGTCGATACTAATTATACCTTTTATCCCACCGATTTCCCTTATAACACCGATATCCCTTAAAGACCCGATACGACGTTTACAACTTATACGACGTATAATACCGGGAAACCCATCTTAGGTAAAAGATCGACATACCCGAGAGAGCGTGACTTAGGGTCATACGGCGAAGATCCCACGTCACTCGTGGATCACGTGTTTCGGGTCTAACGATGGGTTTCTCGAGATTAAAGGTCGTAAAAGTCATTAGTAGATAGAAGGGTAATAAGGGAAATTTATAGTTAATGGGTTATATAATAATTAAGGGTTTTAAGTAATATAGGAAATTAAGAGGGTTCATCACGAATGATATGTTTAATAGATTTAGGAGGGCATATGTAATAAAACATTATATAATAAAGGCTTCGAGCCCTACGAGAACAATAGTTGGTGATCAAGTAAATTCGTCTCCTAATAATTCCCTGCTTCGCTACATCAAAATACCTACGATCATACATTCCCCACTCGCCAAATCTAACACGCCATTTCGACTTAGCCGATTCGTAGGTTACACGACGTAGTCGATTGTGACTCGCCGTTTAGAGTCGTCAGTATGTATGTACAACATACGTGCATTAGACTTAAGTATGTAGCATTCAATAACCGATAATCTGAAATTATTTGACAAATGGGCAAATTGAGAATGGACCAGAAAAACCACCATTTGGCACTTACTTTCAAGCTGTGATTCTTTAAGGTACATTTCCCAAAATAACTTGTTCTGACGGATCGATCATAGTAAGATGATCAACATTGATCTTGCAATTTAATTGGTCGACATTTAGTATTGAAATAAAACAAAGCTTTAGTACACGATCATAAAAAAATTATATTTAACATAAACTTACCATCGCGACCTTAACCGTTTATACCGGTCAAGTAGAGATTTTATGTACAATAGGATGTGATTGATCGTGTTATACATTAATTGTATATCGAAAAAGACTATGTATGATTCATGCGTAGAAAAAACAATTAATGGACATCAATCATTAGATGATATAGATTACATTAATAACAGTGGATTTAATCATAGATCTGAAATAACAAAATTGATTGTTCAAAAGATATCAGCTTTCATGCGTCATTATGTTGCGATGCATTTGAACACCTTTGAATTATTAACATAAAATACTGATTATCTTTTGTTCACATACTCAAGAGAAGTGTATAAAAGCACAAACTAATCTGTTCCTTATCTTAAAAATACCTGTTAATTCGAGTACCTCGTAATATATAGATAGATATATATATATTTATAAGAAAAAAAAAGGAAGAAAGAATCAAGATAATTACTTAATTACAAATATTTAAATTCATAAATAAAACAATGCATGAGAAGAAATTCATAATTACTTTATTAATTCACACATTTTTAATTTACACTATTACTGCCCAATCGCCCGGATCCACTACGCCAGGTGCGAGCGCACTGCCAGGAGTTGGTGGAATGCCACCAATGGGAGGACCACCAAAGCTTCCATTTGGGGATAAGAAGTTAGGAAACCCACCACCAACAGCACCTCAACCACAACAAAATTTACCAGTAAGTCAACAGCAACAACCCAACCCGCAAACAAATCAACAACCCAACCCACAAACAAATCAACAACAATCTAACTCACCAGTAAATCGCCAACAACCTAATTCGCCGAAAGCATCATCAGTTCCAAATGGAGTCACTGATCAGGACGCACATAAAACACATGAGACTGAAAATGCAAAACAGATACCCAGTCCTTCTACAAACGCCGCCAAACATTCTAGTTCGCCACAAAGTGATAGTGACCCGCGTCATAACGAAACTGCTGCATCAAATGGAGGTTTTAAGAATGTAGGCTGTGGCGGGTTAACGATGGGAATTGTAACAGTGATAATGATGAGTTTGTGGATTTATGGAGTGGCTTGAATTGAATAGATTGAATAATTATAATAATTATGACGATGAAAAAGATATTTACTATCGTTTCGCGGGGGTTTTAATAATAATAGTATGAGATAATTTTTTTCTTTGTGAACTATGTGAATTATATATATTATGTCACGTGTATAATGAATAAATAAAAAAATTTCAATAAATTACTAGGCACAATGCGATTTTTTTTTGTTATTGTTTATTGATAGCATGTTGACACATCCCACAGCATACTGTACAAGAAAAAAAATTTTTTACTGTATATTCTGCAATACATATTCACAAGTTTATATGGTATTATAAAGTTAATAATCAACATTATGTAATAAGTTTTGTAAAGACAGTCTTTTTTTGCAAGTTGTATAACATTGTATAAAGATGACACGCTTGACCTTTCTGCAATATTAACAAAGCCACTAGTCCTAGAAACTGTCACGTTAATATTTGGTACATACTTACGTCATTACTGTTTTACAGTTAATTGTGCCCAAAAATATCCAAGATTCTGTTTTTCTTGTGTAAACCAACTAAAAACAGTCCGTACGACGGTACACAATGATTAAGTTTGTTTTCATATGCCAGGTACTTAGTAAGAAAGTGGCGCACACCAAAAGGTTAAGTGTAAAAACGTGATTTTGATCAGAGAGTATTTTAATCCTTTCTTTATTTTTTACTTACAAGTTTTATGCAGTGATATGCTCACAAAAAGACACAAAATTTATTCTAGCAAATATCTTTGGAAATATACTTCATTACCGCATTTATAATGTAAAATATTAATGTAAAATATTATTACTAAACCTCAAAAAAATAAGCGTAGAAATTGTTGAACGGAACCGTAATTCCGCGTCGACTACACTAAAATAAAGTGTTTAGGATTACAAGAGTTTCTTCGGACTCATTGCAATAAAATAGGTTTAGGAATTTTGATGAGAACAATGTAGGTTATTCATCATTTCATGATTGAACTCTCCATGTTTGGAAAAAAGAAAAGGCACAGTATGTGCACATATATTTATGTGGTTTAACCAATAAATCCGAAAATATTTTATTATATAGTTTAGATAATAAAAACATCTAAATTATATTATGGTTATGATCTGAGGGAAACATATATAAAAGATATCCGTTTTTACGAAATTAAGCTATACACTTTTCGATAAATTCAAACCATTCACTCTTTCTATCGAAAAAAAAAGAAAATTTAATGAACTTTTAATCGTCAAAATGAAATCCGTCAAGTCGCATAAGGGGAAATCGGTGTCTCAAAAGTCCAGAAGGCCAAAAAAGCCTCCAAATCGCTTTATACTTTACCGTACCTATCATCTTAAACATAGTCAGTGCCTCAACAATTCCAAAACGCCAATGGACATGAGGACCATGTCCAAATTAATATCAGACAAATGGAAGAAAGAACCTCTGCACGTAAAGAGCTACTGGGACAAAATCGCCGAAAGAGAAAAATTAAAAGAAACGCGCATTAGTGGAGAATATAACGGCAGAATAGATATATCAATATCTATGTCTACTGTCAACGATTTTAATTCAATTACATTCGTTAATTCTACAATCAATAATAAAACAAACTTCTCACATTCATTTGATAATTGTACTATGTCCACTATACCCGAGAGCTCTAATTTTTCCGTCGACCCTTTCCTACCCTTAACGGATCCATTATCTGACGAATTCAACTTACCTGGAGAAAATTTCATGTCTTCAGATTCTTCCACAGATGTCCCCTCTTCTTACCTTCCGTTGCCGCCTTTATTCCTCAATGAATGATTTTGTGCTACAACTCGCATATCGTTATTTATTTATTATTTTTTTTTTACCGATTGTTTATGTATCTGTATTCCATGTAGTCAACCCATCGATAGTTATTTTTCTCTCCTGTCTCGTTTTTTTTTCGCATAAAATATACTTCTTTTCTCGCATCGTCAAATCAGATATTTTTTGTTAACTATATATATATATATATTTTTTTTTTTTTTTTGTTGCAAACAACTGCAACAACCGTAACTAGCGAATCTGAATATGAATAACAAAACCTATAAGCTTTTTTTAAAAAAAAGTATCGATCGATTCGTTACGAATTTAAACTTGAATTGTTGTCTATTACTCGACATATCCAAACGTTAGCAAGTAAATACCATGTTACAATGCTAACACCAACGTTAATAAATTGTACAGTTTAATATGATTTACTGCAAAGTTTTGAAAAGAAATTTGTTATAAAATTATATGTATTTATTATAAATTTATCAATGCAACAATCAGCTAGACCTCCCTAGATGAAAACCTTTGTCCTCAACTCATATAATACTTCTATATTTTTACCTCCCTAGGTACCTCAGTTACGTATGCATTTAGAGAGGTCTGTCTGTACACATTTTTCAAATTCCCTTATTTAGGTTAGAATTACGTATCTTAAAGTTAATATTGTACGTATATTTTTATGCTCAAGGCTTTTTAGCCACATTTAATATGTCTAAAAATATCTAAGCATGTTTTAAAGTTAGACAAATCCATAATCCCGGTATATGTAAAACTAGTTGTTAACATTTTTACTTAATGAATCAAATTATGTAAGTTGTTAATAAAAGGTTGAGTTATTGTTATTTCTTTTTTGGTGTTAACATGTTCAGATTTTTTCCAGATGTGTGGTACGTAAAATTGTTCTCATGACATTCTTTATCAGTACCTCAAGATAGGTTATGTTCCTTTTTTTGTATATTTCTTTTTTTTCGCTTTTTTTGCACGGTTATTATTCACTACATGTTCGTGTAACATGCCGATCTTTAACGGTGAATTGTTTCCGATATCCAACGCTAATCATAAGTTGCCCAAACTACCTTAAAGAATTTATCGCCAATAAAAAGTTCATCGAAATACTTGAATACCGTATTAATATTAATATTATCGAATTCTTAGTAGATTACAAGATTTTAAATTAGTTTTTATATGATGGTATTCACATATATACAAACAATAATGCTACAATAATGAACATTAGAAGAGAATTATAAGTATTAATAATATTAATATACTTAAAAAGAATATAATATAGATAATAAATATAAATTTATAAATTTATATATTATTAAAAATTATACTACATGGTATTATTTTATTGACATATTTAAAGTTAGTTTTTACAATTATTTTTACAGTGATGTGGTACACCTAGTCACATGTGTAACTTTTAGTTATTTATTTTAAGTAAGGTTTTATACTAAATAACATACTTATAATTTATTAGAAAATCATTCATTTAAGCTTTCTAACTATCTATTATGTTAATTATTTTGTTACAAATCTCTGTATATATTTATATATATTATTTAAGTAGTATATAACTTTTTTTGAATTTATATTTAGATTATTACTTATTTTAAAATATATTATTCGATAATAAAAGGTTTTCTATTAATTAACTTATCTATTTTGTAGTTTTATTAACAGAATTATATTATTGTAAAGTTTATCTAAATTTTAATATCAATTTTATAATATATTTTTGTTTTGTTTTCAAATTTTTAATCCAAATAACCAAAAAAGATTATAATCTGTTTTTGATTATTAACTCTAATCTAATATCTTGGTCTAAAATTTAGCAACCTAATTAGTAGCATTTTTTATTTAAAGATTCTTTCTTATCTGGGTTTTTTATATTAATATTTATTTTTTAGATATAGTTTTTATAGTTGTATTATTAAAAGTTTATATTATATTTTTATTTAGATTTTCTTAAATAAGTTTCTGTTTTTTTAATTTTACAAATTTATATAGTTATAAAAACTTATCTTAAGTTTACATTACTCAATACTGATTTGTATTTTTTTTGTATAATTAAAGTTATATATATGTTTATAACTTACTAATTATATTAATATAATTATAATTTCAGATATTTTATTTAAACTAATTGATAAAATATAGTTATTATAATATAGATTTTTTTAAAAAATGTTATTTTTAAGTTTTAAACTTATAATTTGTTATTTAAAAAATAATAACTTATTTATTATATTAAATTATTAAATATTATTAATAAATATTAGAAGTCTTAAGTTGAGTTTTATAGTTTAATTGTTAAGCTGCTAACTCCTCACAGACAAGATCAATAGTTCGAGTTAGGCTGAAGGTAAAATCTAAGGATTTTAACTCTATAACCTAATATAGAGGCCAAATTGGATGTGAAGCCTTATGATAAGTCCCAAGATAAAGTACAAGAATAGATTAAAAATTCTCAGAAGGAGATCAACTCTGTAAAAAAAAAGCACTATGTGTAATAGTGATATTATAAAAGGTTCTACTACTAAATGTATTGTGCAGATAAGTCATATTAAGACAAGACAGTACCAATATCTTTGTATCTAACTTGCACAGTACTTGATTAAAAGAGTAATATTAATATAGTTAAAACTAGAATAATGAGCAAAGCAGTACATGCAAAGAAAATTTGTAATAAAGAATTAGTCTAATCAAAATTGAAACATATTAGACAGGTATTATAAACTCTTAAGAAGCAAGACAATAGTTATATATCACAACATCATTGATAGTTACTATACTCATATGTAATAAGTCAAGATTCCAGGCTCTCTTGAAATACCAAATTGAAAATATAATAGTACAATAACTATAGGAATATATAAAAAAAAATACATGATAGTTGCAAATAATAATCCAGAATCTCAATAAATCCAACCATGCTGATTAGTACTAATATATAGAAGGTTATGTATATTAAATTAGTAACAAAAAAAGCAAGAAACTACCAGAGTCAACCAATTTGAGAAAAAGAATAAGTTACTGCAGAAAATAAATAAGAAAACTATGGTTAGATAAAATTAGAGAATATAGTATTACAACCTTATCTTAATTAGTAACAATAGTTAAAACACTATAGTACTAATCTTAATTTAGGAAAATGTAGATATAATGTTACATTGGATGTTTATATAATAATATAGTAGCACAAATAAAATATAATAATTCTAATGTATTAATCTGATATTAATTAAATAAAATATTATGATTAGCATTATAAAAAAAAAATATATATATATTAGAAGTCTTAAAGTATAGTAACTTAATATAAAAGTATGTTAATCTAGTGAAATAGTCAGGTTGTTAACTTCCAAATAGCAGGTCTAAAGTTCAAATCACAGTGTTAGTAAAAATTTAAAATTCTTTCTATATTATAATTAACTGTCTTCTGCTATTAGTTGGAATCAGATATCTGTTATTTATATTATATCAGCTTAACTAGAAGATTACATGATATTCATGTAATAGTTGTATCTTGTACAAAAGAATACAAACTAGTACCAGATAATATGAATCTATAATAAATTTTCATAACTATATAAATTACAGGAACCAAAAAGACAGAAATCTACTTAAAAGATCTAAATAAAAAAATAGCATAAATTTTCAATAATACTACTATAAAGATTAGATCTATAAAACAGAACTAGAACTTATAAAACTAGACAAAGAGTTAGCCATTAAAAGGGGTCTAAATAAAATCAGTCAGGCTGTCAAAATTCCGAATTTTAGAAAAAAAGTATATATTAGAAAACATATAACCAAAAATATAATTATGATTTATCTTTATAGACTATCTGGTCTAGAAGCTTGGTAGAACTTGAATTGAAATCAAAATAGTAAAGATATATTGTAAAGTTAGTATCAGCTTAAGATAAACTCTATAAGAGTATAGCAGTTTAATAATATATTCTGATTGCAAGTATTAGTTTTATTCATAACAATATCAGATCAGCTATAAAAATGAAATATAGAAGATTTTGAAAAATTTAGTACAAGATCAAAAGTTTTTTATATAAGTAAACTGCTTTAAAAACTTAGTAGTTATAATATATTTTTACTAACATCAGCTAAAGTCATTAGTAAACAAAGATAGATGAGTAGATATAGAATCTAAAGTGCTTAAATAAGAAATTTATAAACAAGTTTTAGACAGTGTTGTCACTAAACAGTTGTAACATGAGTTTGAATATTTTTGAACATTTTTAAACAAATAAATAAATTAAATTTGCTCAAAATTTTATTAAATTAACCTATTTTAATTTTATAAATAAAAATATTCAGCACTATAAAAAATATATAATTATATATTTTTTAAATTAATATATTAATTTTTAAAGCTTGTATATGCTATGAACATTTTTGAATATTTGAATAATTGAATGTTAAATATAGTCAAAAAAAATCTTAGACATAGTAGATATGACAATACTAATGAGAACTATCCTAATAGTATTCAGATGATTTCTGCTATCATATAGATCTTATGTAACATTTAATATTGATTGCATGATAATAGTTAAAGTAATTTATAAGAATTTAAACAAATACAAATTCTTTAAATTAATAGTTTTTCTGCTTTAGTACTTAATTATAAATAATATTGCATGATTGTAAACCTTAAAATTTTATAAATATGATGTTTGTTTTATTTTATTTATTGTCTAAAGCTACAAATTTAATATAAAAATTTAAAAATTTTTCAGAATACATTTAGTTTTTTTTAAGGTTACATTTTTAAATTTGATTCTTTAACTTCAGAACTTCTAACTTTAGCTGAAATGTTTATTTATTTGTTTATCATTATTAAGGTTTTTAAATTATAGATTATGTTTCAAATTACAGATCATAATTCTAACTAGTTTAATATTATAGTTAATAACTTTATTTTCTATTAAACCAGATAACTTATTCAAGACTTGTTTATTTATAATAAATGATAAATTAAATGTTAATTATTACATTTAAAAATAATAAGTAATAGCATATTAAATATTATAAATAATTGCTGTTAAGGTTTTAATACTTATATACATATATAGTTTCTTTAGCTAATTACTTATCTATCTTATATTTTTCTTTAATCTTAATATTTTTTTTAGTGTAAAAGATAGTTTTTAATTTTTTTTATATTAAAACTTATTAGAATTGTATATTTTAAAATCTTGTCTATTAATTAATATTTATTTATTATTATACAAATAAATTCATAATTCAACAAACTCTTTTTGCTAATTCTTTTTTTCAAAAATAATTAAGACAAAATAATAGTAGCAAGCAAAAACTAACTTAGAAAATCTGTTCTGACAGCTTAAAGAAAAAGAAAGTAAATCAAAAACAATATAAAGTTTGATAAAAGCACTTTCTTCTTTTAGTTAAGTACAAAATACAAAAGAATAATTTAGTTTTTTTCTTGAAATTTTTTCTAAAATTTAAGAAATTGTTAGAGTTTCAGTATGGCAGTATGATGAACAATTGTGATAATACAAACTTTCAAACTTGAAATTTGTGACTTAGGACTGATCTGTCTAATAAAAGTACAAGAATGATTGATTATAAGAAATTAAACAATTGGTTATATTCATATACATAATAATTGGCCAATCGATTTTTATAAAATTACAATAGTGTTTAAAAAATCTTTATTTATTAAATCAAAAATATCTTATAATCTAGCAGTCAGAATTTAACAAAACTTATACCATTCAATTTGTCTTAATAAGTTGAATTGAATAATATAAGTTTGTTAAATCCTACTTACTAGAATATAAGATTTTTTTTTTTTGAACTTTGGTAACAATGCCAGTTGGTTTATTAGCTTTAATTTTAATATAGTACAAATTTATAGTTACATTTTTAGGATTGATTATTACTAGTATTATATACTATCTAATTTTACACTACTGACTTTACTCAGTTATCTATATAGCACCTAAGTGCATGTCTGTCACATGCCTGCATGCAGTTATCTTAACAACTACTTGCAGTCAGAGCATACTATTAAACTACTACACAGACAAGAATACCTATCGAACTTAATATAGTATTCCAAATGCCAGAAGTACTGTCTTCTGTAAATTGTACTTATATGTTTCACTTATATGTTTTATTTGATCTTATTTTTTCTGCCTCTTAATCTAACTATATCTAGTATTATTTTGTTTTCTACATTTTTCACCTTTTTGTTATTGTACTACTTCCAAATAGGTCCTACTTGGGTATGTTTGATTCTTATAATCTTTTCATCTTTGATATGCCTATTATTGATTTCTCTAAGATGTTCTGACAATAGTTTAAAATCTGCAAAGAACCTGTATCTCAAGCCAGATCTGCTGCCACTATTGGTCTTTTTGACCAATCTATATCTCAAGCTAGGTCTGCTGCCATCATTCCTGCAGATGTCCTAGATCTTAACATCATACAATAACTTAATGCTGCATTTAACCTCCAACATGATGCTCCCTTTTATGATAGGAACTGAGACTTGTTGTGCTTACAAACAGGACAATTTTGGTTATACCTAGGAAGTTTCTCTGACCTTAGTGATACTATATTACCATATATTGCAAGCTTCTAGCTTATTCGATAATATCTGCAGGACAACTCTGGTTATGCCTCAAGGAGTTACAATGATCCCAGTGATGTTATACTATCTTGCAGATCTTATCTCATATTGGTTGGTTAATCTCAGTTTTGTTCGTCATAGACTTATATATAGGTATGACCAGGAACCTGATTTGGTACTTTTACATTGCACAAAGAAGTTATATGCCAATCTTCAAGATTTTTTCCTTTTATAATTAGATTATTCGGCTATGCCAGAGGTGCTTTCAATTTTTAGTTAGACTAATTCTTTATCATAGTCTGTCCTTGTGTTCACAGCTTCTCTTACCATTTCAGTCTTGGTTATTTTCAGAATACTTTCCCAATCAAATCCTTTTCTTGAATCCTAATTAAGACTTATTTGCACAATCTGTTAATTATCTTTCCAAGCAAGTATCCCACAAGTTGGGTGCAAAGATGTTAGTACTGCCTATATTAGAAGGTATAAGGATGTTGGTGCTGCCTTAGTCTAAAGAACTTATATGCACAATCTTTTCATAATTGTAACCTTCTGTAACAACTGCTTGTTACACATAGTGCCTGCACTTTATGATTGGGTCTCCTTCTGGGAATTCTTATTTCTATCATTGTACTGTACTTGGACTTAACCACAGGGTTTCACATTCAATTACAGGCTCTTTATTAGGTTATATAAGCTAAAATCTTTCAATTTTGCCTCCAGTCAGACTTGAACCATTGACCTTGACTGTGAAGGGTATGAGAGCTTAACCACTAAGCTATGAAACCCACACCAGAATATGAGATATTAATGAAATTACAATCTCTTATTTGCTTATATATTTTTAATTTTAAATGTGTATAAATTATTTCTACTTAATTTATTCAATAAATATATATTGTTAAATTGTTTCTAAATTGTTTCTATTTGTATATTAAATTGTAAATAATTAAAATAATTAAATTTAACTTATGAAATAAAAGTTCATTAATAATATATATAACTTTAGATTTAAACCATATAAATTAAGTTAACTTATTTTTTTTACTCTGTTTTTTATATAAACACTATCTGAACTTGTTTTGACATTTTTTAAAAAGTATTAGATTTTAGTTTTCATTATTTGTTTTTGGTTTTAACACTAAAATACTCTTGTGTTTCTGAATTACAGCTTAACTATCTTTAGATCTCTTATAAACTTTATCTTTAATAAAACCTTTTAAATATTAAAATTATTTTAAATTAATTTTAAAGTAAAACAGAGCAGGCAAAAAACTTTTGCTAACACTTTTTTTGGAGTAAATTTAATTGGTAAGTTTTAAAAAATCACAAAAATATGAAGTACTTTAATATGTATAAAAAATTAAAAAAATATTTTTTTATTAAATTGGCTAAGTTACTGTAAATTATCAATGAATATCAGTTTGTCTATTATGCTTAGTATAACAAATCAAATTAAGTTATACAAAAATATGTAAACAATAAAGTAAACAAATAATAGATTACATTCTTTTTTTGGTTAGATAAATAGATTTTAAGAAAACAACAATCATACAATTAAACAACAACTGAAAAGCATATGGCCCTTTTTAGAAAAATCTAGAATAATACTATTAGTGATATTAGTTGATTATTAATTAAGTGTAGATTAGAAGATGAGTGAGTTATACAAGCAGAGCTACTTAAGTTTATTTGGTAAGCAGGCAAAAAAAATCTTAGTTACTTAGATAGCAATATGTTAACTAAAGCACTAAAAAATACAACACCACATAGTTCAAACAATATAGAGCAAATAGTATACAGTATAGCAATTAGTAATTCAAATAAAATTACAAAACAGGATCTGTTGATTTATGGTCAAGTTTTTGAAATGTTAAGGCAAATTGAGACTAGAAGTCTTGAAAAAACATTAATTAAAAAATGAACAATGAAAGCAAGAATAACATAACACAATCTGAAAGCAATTAACTATATAACTAATATAAGTAGTTTAACAATATTAAAGGAAAAAAACAAAATTAAAGTAGAAAAAGAAAATATAAACATTGACTTCTAACAAACTAGTTCAAAAAAGTAAAAACAAGAAGAACTAATAGTTAAATTAACAGAAAAAAACAGTCAAAATTTTATTGCTAATCTTACTATTGCTATAAAAGCTAGTACATCAAACTAAAACTACCAATCAACAAACCTAGAAAAGTTAGCAGTCATAATTAGTAAAGACAAAAACAGAGATAAAAAAAGTAGAATATTTTTAAAAGCAAAATACATAAAGCCAAGTCAAGATAATTCTAACCTTAATAATAGAAAAAAAATGTTAAAGATCAAAAAATGAATTCAAAAGAACTAACCAACTTAGCACTACTAAAAAATAGTCTTTGGTTATTACAAAATAAAATATAAGACAAAAAAAACTCATTTAAAGCAAAAATCCCAACATACAAGATTTCAGATAAAAAAAAAAGTAAAATTTAACTTTATAAAGTGGGTACTTAGAAATAACAAATACATCAAAGAGATAGGAAAAAGTTTTCAAAATAAAAATAATTGAATTATAATAGACTTTAATTACAAATATAGCAAAAAAACAACAAGTGAAAAAATGTTAAGGAAAAAAGGTGATTAGTGTAAACTCATTCCCATAGAGGCAAAAAAACAAAGAGTATTTTTAGCTATAATACAAATAGAGAAAGACAAACTAGAAATTTAAAAAATAGCACAGTTAAATAAATAGCACTAAATTTACAAAAGACTGAATATAGACTTCATCTCACAAAGCAAACAAACCAAACCAATTTATACCAAAAGAGAAAAGAAAAGATAGAGAACTAAACTATTTGATTATATAAGATTTATCAGCAAACATCAGTCAGAAAGAAATTGAATTTATATATAGAAGTATTAAAAATGCAAAAGTTGTAAGAATTAAAAGATCTCAGTTTAAAGTATTATCAATAATTAAAACAACAAACAAAAACTATACAGAAATGCCTTGGTCACTTCCATTGGACAACAACAAATTGGTATAAATAACACAAAATAAAAAAGATTACAAACAAAGAAATAAACATAGTTTTTTTACAGCAAATGCTTAGAAGTATCCAAAGAAGCTTCTAAAGTTTTTTTGCTAAGAAACCTTAAAAGTAAAAAAACAAAATTAATGTTTATATCAATTAATAGCAATAGTAACTCCAAAAGATTTGCAATTGTCACTTTTGCAAACCAAAAAGACTTAGAATTAGCACAATCAAAAACTATTCCAATACTACAATTACTCAATCTTTTGGAAAGATTATGAAGCAAGAAAAACATTAAGAAAAAAAAGTAAACTATTAAGAAAAAAAGTTGGACCAATAAAGAAGAAGATAACCAAGAAATGGAATACAAATATAGTACAAAGGATTTAAACAAAGATTCAAGAACCAATCAAGAAAAAGAAAACAATAAATCATCAAGAAAAGAAAAAAAGCTATTAACTGAAGACTTATTACTAAAAATCATTAGCAGACTAGACAAAAAATTACAAGCAACTCTCCTTGATGATCACTTGTACTGAATTTCATACTAACAAAAATGGAAAACTTATTAGAGAAAGTAGAAAAGGCTACTATACAAATAATGGTTTTTATAAAGGTCAAAGTGGCTCTTCTACACTGAACTCCTTTATATATTTAGTAAGCAAACTAAAAGCATGCATATACAAGATAACTGGCAGGAGGCGCACTTGTATAACAAATTTTAGTAAAAGTTTTGGCTTCTGTTAACGAAGTTAAAATAGTAGGCCTTATAGAAGAACAATAAGCAAGTTTTTAATACACTTACTAGAAATTCAAGAATACCAGCTAACTGAACACTACTACCATATTCCTTGCTTGGTTTTTGACAGAAGTTTTTACAAGAAGTGGAAATTTAGTATACCTCTTATAAAAAATCTACAGAAATTGTTCATTTTGGAAATAGGAGAATTATCACTTTTTTGGAATTAGGAGTAGCTCTAAGCAGAGTGAAAAGGCCAGCTGTAGAACTGATAGAGAAGAAATTAAACACCAACATCTTTATTATCGAATTACATTTACATATAGTATAGACCTATTTTTAGAATAGAAACTAGAAGTAGCAGTACTATATAATTTTTACAATTTGCTCTGGTTGAGGCTTTGGTCCTCTTTTTGTTTTTTCTTTTTCTTACTATTACATGTTTGTTTTGTTGTTTTGTTTTGATTTAGGTTTTGTTTGTTTACTTTTGGTTTTTTTAGTTATGTTCTTATTTGTACTCAATTTTATAATACTTCTCTTTTTTCAGCCTTTTAAGAAGAAGGAAGAATTTAAAGAAAGAATTGAAGACAGTTAATGCTTGTTCTAGAAGAGAAAAATTCTTTATGGTATGGCTTTAAGTAGCCAGATAAGCAGTCTACCTCTAACTGGAGTAGTGCAGCAGGTTACACTTAGGTACTAATAAGGTGGCTGGGTGATGCTAGACTTAGTTATTAGAAAAATTCTATGTAGTTATTGTATATAGTTGCAAGAATCTTAATAAAGTACTAGCATAGCTGCTTAAGAGCAAAAAAAAAAAAAATTAGCAGACTAGACAAACTTAAAGTATAACATAAAGCAAAACTTAAGTTAGCAAGCTCTAGTTTTGCAAATCATTCCTAAAAACTACCAAGATTAAATCAATAATCTCAAATATAGAGCCAAGCTTCTCATTACAAAATAGAGAAAAAAGAACTAACTTAATACAAAGAATGTTCTATATTTGGATAAAGAAACAAAAGACAATAAAAAAAAGCAATTAGAGTTAGAAAGAATATATATAAATAAAAGAATTAAATTGAAATTGGCAATATACAATATTAATAGACTTAAATCAAATAACTAAAAGTTAGAATAACTTTATAATTGGTTAATCGATAATAAACTAGACATAGTAGGTCTAGCAGAAACAAACATTTCAATTAAAGAAGGTTTCTTTTTAGAAAAGAATTTAGAAAGGTACAAAAGCATCTGGTCAAGTGAAATTCTAATAAGAAGAAAAGTTCAGAAGTAGAATTATTAATTAACTAAAAATAAAAAAAACATTTAGGCCATATAGAAAGAACAAATGAATATATGATTTCTGCTAGCTTTTTCTTTAAGCAGGTTAAAATTATAATTATAATAACCTACCTATTACTAAATGATAACGAAAAAAAAAATAATTCAAAAGTTGATAATTAATAAATACATTAAAAGATTACCAAAAACACAAATAGTAGTTATGAAAGACTTTAATGCAATAGTAAATTTGAACTTAAACAAATTGATAAACTAAAAAAAAAAATAAGCAAAATCAAATCTACTGCTTAGCTAACTAGAAAGACAGAAGTCTAGTAATATATTTAGAGTAATTAATCCAAATGCAAAAAAGTTCTCATAGTCTGAACATGGATCAGAATCAAGAATTGATTATATTTGAGTTATAAAAGAGTTAGCAGATAGTTTCTATAAACAGAAAATACAAAAAATGAATACTTGTACAAATAGTAACTACAAGACAGTTATAACAAAAATGAAATTAAGCCATCTGATTACACCATATAGTGCAGCAGAAATAAAAAAAGAAAATTATAAAAGAACAGTTTTTTTTATAATAAAGCAATCAAAAAAGACTAGAAAAAATATAGACAAGAGCTTGATTCAGTATTAAAAAAGAAGATTAGCTTCAAAATCTACAATAGTTTTTATAGACAGATGAAGTTATTAAAGAATATAACTGATTAAGTGAATGATGGGATATGATTAGCAACAGTATCATTGCAATAACAAAAAAATAGATTTCAAAAAAAAAAATTTTCAAATATTTTAAATAAAAAAAAAAGAAAATGAAAGAATCTCAATTAGGTAAAACTCTCACATAATTGGAAAGGTAAATTAGTATAGAAAAAATAAACATCAAACTAGGATTTTTAGAAAATAACATAGATGAGCTAAATAAAGAAATTAGATTTATCAATAAGTGTCATGAAACTTATATAGACTTAGCATAATTATGGACACATGAGCTTATTAAAGATCTAAAGGTTAGTAAAGAATACTTCAAGCAAAAAGAATCAGTAAACTAGAAGAACAAAACAGAAAAGAAATAAAAAACAATATAAAAAAAAAATGCTAAATGATTAATAAAAAACAAGACAAAATGCTAGTAAGCCTTTTAGATAAACCAACAAAGAAAATTTAACTAGATAGACTCATTAATAAAGAAGAAAAACAAAGAAGTCTAGTTATTAAGCTAGCAGAAGTACTTATAAAAACAAAAGAATACTACCAAAATCTGTTTAAACTATATTATTTTAATCAAAATATTCACAAAAAAAGATGAAAAGAAATATATAAGCTGAAAGAGTTCATCAAAAAAAAATGATACAAAGATCTTAACCAAAATATTTCTGAAGAAGAATAGAATAAAATGATTTAAAAGCTTAAAAAAAAAACAGTACCAGGAATTTTAGACATTACATATATACTAATTTAAGTAGCTAGAGTTAAAGCATACAAAATTTTTAAAATATTTGCTAAAATTTGTATCAAAACAGAGGCAATACCAAAGAAGTAAAAAATATTGTAAATTTATTTAATTCTAAAAGAAGATAAATAATACTAAAATCTTAGTAATTTTAGACCAATAGCTCTACTAGACATATTCAAAAATGTATAACAAAAATTCTAATCAAAAGATTAGCCAAAATATTTTGTTAAAAAAATATTCTTAAAGGCCCAAACTTTGCAAGACTCCTAAGAAATTTAACAGAAAAGCCAGTATATATTATAAACATATTAATGGAAAATGCAAAAAAAAACAATAAGGAGCTTTAATTAGTTTTACAAGACATGAAAAAGGCTTTTAACTCAGTATCATTAACAGCCTTAAAAGTAGCTATAAAAAGAATTAAACTTCCAAAAATAACAATTAAAATAATTTTAAATCTTTTTCAAGACAGACAATCCAGAATAATTATATACTGAGGCTATACAGAAGCATTTGTAATAAATGATAAAATAGAACAGAGTAAGATGCTTTTACCTTTAGTATGAGAAATTTTTTATGATCCTTTGCTTAAAAGAAACAAAAAGATCTAAACCTAGACTATATAATAGAAGTCTTAAATTCATATAACAATAGTTTAAACTATTTAACAAAAACAAGCTGAAGACAGACAGTAGTAGCTTTTGTAAATGATACAACCTAAATAGCAAATAATCAAGAGCAAATAAAGCAAACATTACAAATTGCAGAAGACTTTTTGAACTAAATAGCATTCAAATAAATAGAAACAAATCAAAGCTAATTATTACAAATTCAAGTGAACCTAAAGAAAATAGAAAGATCAAACTCAGTAATGAATGAATATACAAAAAAGAAAAAACTAAAATTACAAGATTTTTAGAAATTTGACTTAATAGCAAACTTAATGAAAACCAAATCAAGTCAAGAGTGAAAGAATTAGTGCATGTAGCAACAAGTTTTTTAAATACTAAAAAAATAATAAGTACACAAGTATTATATATAAACAATATGTATATAGTGCCAAGTTTAACTTATATGCTTCAAATAACAAAGTTGTCTAAAAGAATAATAGATGCTATTCAAAGTTCAATAATAGGTTTAGCCAAGCACAAACTGGAAATTGCAAGAACGGTAAGCAATAGCATAATCATATATAGAAATATAGGCAACTGTAATGTACTATAGAATCAACTTGTAACAAAACAAATTACAGATTTATATACAAGATTCAATTCAACTAAACTAGAAGGAATACTTACAAAAATTAGAGTAAATCAAGGTCTTTTGCTCATGAGCACAACAGAAAAGAATTGGCATAAAATTATACCAAAAGTATGTAGCAATTTATGAAAAAATAATCTAGCATGTTAAACAATATTAAAAGCAAAAAAGTTGCAAATATCATTCCATTTTAACAATATAAACATCAAAAAAAAAGATGAAAAATTAAAAATTGCAAAAGTACTAGAAAACAAACTTATCTTTCAAGTAGCTCTAGCACTAAAAAGACTTAATATAACTTCAATAAATCAGCTATTAACAAAACAGATAACAAAATAATCTCTTGGCATCAACTTAAATTATTAAGAAGAGAATTAAGCAAAAGTAGAACAGCTAGTTGATTTAAAAAACTTGAAGAAATAATATTAGAAAACAAGAATAATAGATGATTAAAAAAATTAATTGTTATAATAACAACTCTTTTTAATATTCATCTGAACCAAATTGATACCAAAAGTAAATTGAAGACTTTGGCTTCAAAGTGAATAATATTTTTAGTTTTATATTAAGTAAACTTGCTATTGACAAAGCTCAAGTATGTAATACACCAAGAAGTAGGTGAAACTTGAGTGATTCTTGCCTTGAGTTAAGCTTTTTGTCTGGTAAACTTTCTTGCATATTTAGCATTCAAACTAAAAGAATATTCTGAAAACAAGTAGAGACAAAAATCAGTTTTCTGGTTAAGAATATTAAAAGCAGAAGAAAAAAAAGAATAACTAAAAAAACTTTTCTTAACTTGGACTCTTGCAACAATAATATATCTCTACTTTGTTCTTTTTTTGTTTTTTTTTTCAAAATGTAGGAATTTGGCTCATTTTATCAAAAGATTGACATTGTGTATTACTTTCTTTTGTAGTTATGTGTTTGTTTAAACATGACAGATAAGAAACACAACAAACATATAAATCAGCCAATCATATAGAGCAAATTGAAAAAGGATTTAATTTAGAAAAACCAAAAATATATTAAGATATGCATATATTTTAAGACCAGATGCATAATATTTTTAAAAAAATAGTTACAGTAGTTTATGAAGAATTCAACTGCTTAAGTGCATTCCAAATCTTGGCACAGTACCCCATCTACTTAAAGATTTCTCTTATATAAAAAGTACTTAGCTTGAACTCTGTTCTACAAATGAATACAGTTTTCATTCTGGTTAAGAATAACTAGTTTCTAGAAAATAGCCATAATTCATAAAAATATAAAAATATTGTAATGAGCAGCAATCATAAAATAGAGTTTTATCTTGTTAGCAGGTTTCCTTCTTTATTTTCCTTATAAATTAGTTTCATTTTCTTTATATTAGTTTTATTTTACTTCTTATTTTTATTTTTCTCTTCTTCAACTTTAAAATCATTTTCTTTTTTTTTGTATTTCTTTTTCTTACAAGAAGATATCTTCAGATTAGTGTTATTCTATTAGAATGAGGTCAGATAAGTCATAATTTTTAGTCCTAACTGAATTAGTGCAGCAGATCACATTTAGATATCATTTGGGTGGCCAGATGATGGTAAACTTATAAGTTAAATGATATTTTGTATTTACATATGTAGCTATAAATGGTTTAATAAAGTACTACTATGACTGCTTAAAGAAAAAAAAAAAATAAACAATTAAAATCTGAATATGTATTACCAAACAGAAACAGAAAGGTACTTCAAACACTACTTAATAGTTGCTTAAGAGACAATAAAAAAAGAGAATGAATAGTGCTAAAATCATCAAAAAAAAAAATCAATAACTTATTAATAAGAAAGGTAATTATAAACATATCAAAAAAAGTACTTACAGAATACTGGAAAATTAAATCAGTTGAAGGCAAAACAAACCAAGTTCTTAAAAAATATAAAGAATGTAGTCTTAATTATATAGAAGAACTAAAAAGTTATAGAAAATAAAGTAATAAAGAAGAAGTTCAAAGTTTGCTATCAAGATTTATTAGAAAAGGTGAAGATCTACTACTTATAATAGACAAAAAAATAATACATAGCTGGCAGCAAAAAAACAAAACTAAAATAAACAAGTCTGAAGCCTAGCTCAAAGATATAATATGTTATGATTTAGATATGAATTAATCAAAAAATAGTAGCTAAGCAAAAAGCTAAAAGAACTTCTTATTTTCAAAAATCAAAAAAACCAATTAAATACAGATAAAGAACTTATCTTCTATACAGATAGTTTATTTAAGAAAGCAGTAGCAAATAATGCTTCAGATATTAACCATATAAGAGCAGACTGAATACAAGTTAATGCAAAAGAAGAAAAAATAATTGACAAAAATACTATAAGTGCCTAGAATTGGTTCTTATCAATAAAATTAAAACTACTAGCTATTTGGTTAGTAATTTTAATAACATCAAAATCAATAAAATTAAAACTACTAGCTATTTGGTTAGTAATTTTAATAACATCAAAATCAATAAAATTAAAACTACTAGCTATTTGGTTAGTAATTTTAATAACATCAAAAAAAAAAAGGATTAAGATTTATACAGATAGTGCAGCAGTAATATCAGGTCTTAAAAGAGAAAAAAAGCTAAAAAGAAGCAGACAATAAATCAAAAAAAAAAATTATGACTTGAAAAAAAGTATAATAGAGTTATTCAAATTAAAAAAGTTAAAGTTAGAATTAGTTAAAGTTAAGGAACATAGTGATAATAAATAGAATACTAGAGTAAATAAAATAGCAAAAGAAAAAAGTAGTATAAAAAATAGAAATAAAACTATAGTTATGTCACTACCTAGTTCAAATGTATTACTCTGTTGGAAAGAAACAATTGTAAAAGAGCCAACAAGACAATTTGTTAAAGACATTTTAGATTTTAAGATTGGCTCAGAATAAAGATTTATATTAACTATCCAAAAATTAGAACCAAATAAAGAAAAAAAAGAACATGACTGGTTATTACTATAGAAAAAAATTAGAAGTCAAAGTGGAGTCAGATGTACAAGTATGAAGAAGAATAGAAAAATTGCAACTCTAATCAAATGTATTAATAAAAAATTACCAGTACTGAAAACTTTAGAAAAGAGATGTCCAAACATATACAAAACATCATATTGTATTCTATGTAATGAAGATCAAGAAGAAGATCAAAATCATTTAGCTACATATAAAGGTTATAAAAAAAAATTGGACCATTATAGAAAATTTAACTATTAATTTGGTCTAGACAGTACTCTCAGAAGAAACCTAAAAGAAAACAAACAAATTAAAACTAACAAAAATCTTATAGAATCATTTAGTAGAAGAAAAAAAAAAATGTAGATCTAAAAGCATAAAAGGGCCAATTCAAGAAAAAGTCAAAACAACAATACAAAGCCTTATTCAAACTTTCAAAGAAGCTAAAGAATTTATAACAATATAGACAAATGCAGTATAAAATAGTTTCTTTAAAAATATATGAAAAAACTGCTATGAAGCAGTTACTAACTAAGAAAAGACAAATAAAATTAGCTCTGCAGACAAAAAAAAAAAAGAAAGCAGTTTAAGAAGTAATATAGTTAGCAATCTGATAAAAAAAGTAGATAAAGAAGTTATAGAAAAGAATTAAAGCCAAACTATAAAAGAAAGAAAAAAAGAAGAAGAAGAGAAAATACAAAGTTCTTAGTTAGATTTAGTTAAGAATTATATAGAAAGAAAAATAAGACTATTTTTTATAGCTCTAACAGCTAGCTTGGTATAGCCCTCTGGCCAGTATAGCAGACCACTCTTAGGTATTTATAGAAACAGTTAGGAGATATCAGGCCAAAATTTAAGCCAACTTTGTACAAAATCATATATATAAGACTCTTAATAAAGGTAATCAGCAAGGCTGCCAAAAATTAAAAAAAATATATTATTTATGATTCAGTTTTACAATAATTTAAATAAAGTTTTGTCAGAATATAAAAAAGAGAATCAAAACCTTTGTTTAAATACAATACAATAAGCAATTTTTTTTTTGATTTTATTTCAATTAAAAATTTTTTTTATCGAAATTGATTTCATTCACAAATAAATGTACTAAACATTTCCAAATACTTGAAAAATCAATGATTTTAAGCCAATCTGAAAAGAAAATAAATTTCTGCTTTATATACTATACTTAGTTTTTACATATATATAATAAAAAAACAGAAAATTATAAATAATCATAATAACAATCAAGAAGAAATAAATTCTTTCAAAATGTTGACATCAAAACTATATGATAAAGTTTGTAATATTGCTCCTAATATCTATATGAAAAATAAAAAAACAAGAATAGAATTTTTATATTTGTTGAAATTGGAAGCTACAGATGATTCTTATAAACTTTTTAAAAAGATAGTTGAACTTATTGAACAAGAAAACAGATATACTTATATGTAAGTATACAATATTAAAATTTATATATTTTTTTGTCTTAAATTTAAAAGATTAAATTATTTTTTATATTTACAGTTACAAAAAAAAGCATGAATTGAAAAAGGTTCTTAGAAGTTACTTATTCTGATAACAAAATTATCAACTTTAAATTGTTCTGATTATTTATACAAAAAATTATATTTAAATCAAATTTTTGTAAAGTTGTTATTTATATTAATAGAAATAAAAGTATTTCTTTATAAACAAATTACTTAATACTATCATGATTTTTTTTTTCTAAGTTATTATGTTTTTGAGATCTTTTTTTAAATATTTAATATTAAGAACAATAATATCATTAGAAAGAAATTAAGAAAAATATATACTTAACACTAAGTAATATTTATAAGCAGCTAGAAAAAAAATATCTTAACCTTATACAAAGCAAGTACATGCATAGTAGAATAAGTTTATTAAAGAAAAATATATTTATAATAATAATTAGTTAAATTCTATAAAGATTCTTTTTAAAGAGTATAAATATTTATTTATATTAGAAAATATAACAGAAGGCATTAAATATCTTAAATTTGTAACATCATTTTTTAAACTATTATTAAAAAACAAAGAAATTATAATTGATGTAACATATAAATATAATTTAAAGCCAATAAATAAATATTATTTTTATATTAATTTAAGAATTAATATATTTGTATATATAGAGTACAAGCATATCTAGTATTTTTTTTTTAGTTTCAAGGACAATCTTGCCTGTGTATCTTTTATTATTAGCAATATAAGATTATATATTATATATAGAATATATTAATAAAAGTACAACTAGTCATATATATAACATTAGCCATTATCTAATTAAGGGTTCTGCCTATAGGTTACCTACTAGATGCCATATCTGAGACTTACCTGTGAGTCCTCTATTTAAACTTTCTAATTTTTAACACTTATTGCATATATATATAATATATATTACTAAGTATTATGACAGGTTAGAGTTATCTAATTACTATTGATATCTAAGTATTACCTCATTAGATGTTACTAAGTATCCATAGTTCTTTGAATTTATCCTTGATGCAAACTTATTATGTATAGTATCAAGATTATCTCTTAAATTTATCCAATTTTAGTAGATCCTGTATCTACTAGAACTGGTTTGATGCCAGAAGTGTTTGAATTTTAATAAGTTCATTCCTTTTTTATAGTTTCCTTTTATGTTTATTGTATTACTTGCTAGTGTGCCTTCTCTCAATTTCTGATATATTTATCACTTTTCTTACATCAAGTGCCAACTCTTTATATTAGAAAACACCTTTCTGAAAACTTCATTGTAGTTAATCTTGTCTGTAGTAAAAGAGGTATCTAGACTACTAGGCTACAGGATCTTATCTCCATACCTAGTATTTTTGTAATACAAAAATAGAAATTATATAACATATATTTTTAAGAGTTATTTAACATTATAATAAGATTACATACATTAGAGAATAAATCATGCAGCAAATTATAGAAATATAGCAAACAATAGTCTAAATGAGTTAATATCTAGAGTACAAATAGAGGTAAAAAGTAAAATCAGGTGCACTTTCTTTTTTTATCTTTCTTGTATCAAGAAACATATTATGAATACAAATAGTATAAGAAAAAGGCTATTATTAACTTAAACATATTACATATTATATAGTATTAAAAATTTATATTAGGTTTGTTTTTGTTTTCAGTAAGAATACTTTTATTTAAATTTCTATAATACTAGTATTTAGTTTGTTTATTTTTTAATTAGTTCATTTCAAAAATCAGCTTATCAAATTTTTATATACCAAAATAGAAAGTGAAGATAATTCAGAAACTTCTAAATAATAGTCTTTAAATAATAATAACACATTAAAGTAACTATAATGTTTAATTGCTTTGAATTGATTAGAGTTTTTATTTTTATTATACTAAAATCAATTTAAATAATTTTAACATAAGAAAAATAAAACTAGTTCCAAACTCTAGACTCAATTATTATATTATTATATTTTCAATTAATCAAAACTAAAGTGATCAGAATTTGGCTGTAATGATAGATGTGCAAATAATTGAACCAATATTAGTAAAGTAGTTTGTTTTTGCTTTGACTCAATATTATTAGTTTTTTTAATTAACCAAAATTTAATTAAAGCTTTATTAAAACTGTGAATATGCAAATAGTTAAACTGACATTAGTAAAGTAAGTTAATCTTTTTGTTTTTGCTTTGATCTGATATTATTAGTTTTTTTAATTAACCAAAATTTTATTAAAATAATTAGAACTTTGTTAAAACTGTGAATGCATAAATAGTTAAACCAACATTAGTAAAGTAAAATAACCTTTTTGTTTTTGTTTTGATCTAATATTATTGGTTTCTTTAATTAATTAAAATTTAATTAAAATAACCAAAGCATTGTTAATTCAGTAGATGTGCCAGTAGTTGAACAAACATTTAGTAGTTAAAATGAATTGAACTATTTCATATCTTTCTATATAAGGTTACAGAATTTTGCTAATGTTATATGCAGATCAGAATACAATAATAGTGTCTGTTAAAATCACTGTTATGTTTACAAACATCAAGCTTCTAATAATATGAAAAACAAGAGTAATATAGTTGAAAATCAATAGCAAACAAGAAGTAAACATAGTTTGTGTCATTGGCAAATTTGTGCTAGTTGTTTCAAGACAACTGGTATACTAAAAATTAATTTTCTTTGTTTAAATCATAATGACTACCAAATAAAAAATGAAACTAATAAGTTTGCTACTAAATATAGAACTTTTACTAAGGATATATAGGTCTCTATTATTTTCCCAACAATCATTTTCCCAAGACCCTCTTCTTCTATAATCATTTCCCTGATAATCATTTTCCTGTCATGTTAATTTCTTTGACAATCATTTTCCTGATCTGTTAATTTTTCTGACAATCATTTTTTCTAACAAGATCATTTCCCCAACATGATAATTTTCCCAATATAATCATTTCCTCGACATGATCATTTCCCCAACATATCATTTATCTGATATGATCATTTTTCAATATATTATATTCACCTGACATATTATTTTCTCAACATAATCATTTCACTGATAATTACAAAATTACTTAACTAATAAAATTATCTGCTTTTTTTGCATTGTAAAATAAATGAACATCTTATGTTTACTCTTTTCAACTTCAATTCCAAATTCCTAAGATCATATGTTCTACTAACATTTACTATTCTGGCTGCTTTTTTTTTTGCATTGAAAATAAATAAATGTCTTATATTTTTTTTCAACTCCAATTTTATGAAGATAGCAATTTTTAAGATTATATATTCTACTTACATTTACCATTCCAGCTGCTTTTTTTTTTGCATTGTAAAATAAATAAATATCTTATGTTTACTTTTTTCAACTCCAATTTTATAAAGGTAATAAATTCAAAATTGTATGTTTCACTAACATTTACTATTCTGGTTGCTTTATTTTTTTTGTATTGTAAAATAAATAAATGTTTTTATGTTTGTTCTTTTTTACTTTAATTCCATGAAAATAGCAATTCCCAAGATCATATGTTCTACTAACATTTACCATTCTAGCTACTTTTTTTTTGTATTAAAAATAAATGAACATCTTATATTTTTCTTTTCAACTTCAATTCCATGAAGGTAGTAATTCCCAAGATTATATGTTTCACTTATATTTACTATTTCAGCTGCTTTTTTTTGCATTATAAAATAAATAAACATCTTATGTTTGCTTTTTTCAACTCCAATTTTATGAAAGTAGTAATTTCCAAGATTATATATTTTACTTACATTTACCATTCTGGCTGTTTTTTTTTTTGTATTGAAAATAAATAAATATTTTATGTTTTCCCTTCTTAACTTTAGTTCCATTAAGATAGTAATTTCCAAGATTATATGTTCTACTTACATTTACCATTTTGGCTGCTTTTTTTTTTGCATTATAAAATAAATGAACATCTTATATTCACCCTTTTCAACTCTAATTTCATGAAGGTAGTAATTTCCAAGATTGTATATTCTACTAAGATTTACCATTCTGGCTGGTTTTTTTTTTGTATTGAAAATAAATGAATGTTTTTATGTTTGTTCTTTTCAACTTCAATTCTATGAAGGTAGCAATTTCCAAAATTATATATTCCACTAATATTTACCATTCTGACTGCCTTTTTTTTGTATTAAAAATAAATGAACATCTTATATTTTTTTTTTAACTCCAATTTCATGAAGGTAGCAATTTATATTCCACTAGCATTTACTATTCTAGCTGCTTTTTTTTTTTGTATTAAAAATAAATGAATGTTTTATTTTTGTTCTTTTCAACTCCAATTTCATGAAAGTAGTAATTTTCAAGATTATATGTTTCACTAACATTTACTATTCTGGCTGCTTTTTTTTTTTGTATTATAAAATAAATGAATGTTTTATATTAGCTCTTTTCAACTCTAATTTCATGAAGACAGCAATTTTCAAGATTATATGTTTCACTTACATTTACCATTCTGGCTATTTTTTTTTTTTTTGCATTAAAAATAAATAAATGTTTTATGTTCTTTCTTCTTAACTTCAATTCTATTAAAGTAGTAATTTCCAAGATTGTATATTCTACTAGTATTTACCATTCTGGCTATTTTTTTTTTGTATTAAAAATAAATGAATATCTTATATTAGCTTTTTTCAACTCTAATTCCATAAAGGTAGCAATTTTCAAGATTATATGTTTTATTTACATTTACCATTCTGGCTATTTTTTTTTTTTGTATTGAAAATAAATGAATGTTTTATGTTCTCCTTTCTCAACTTCAATTCCATTAAGATAGTAATTTTCAAGATTGTATATTCCACTAGCATTTACCATTTTAGCTGCTTTTTTTTTGTATTGTAAATAAATGAACATCTTATATTCACTCTTTTTAATTCCAATTTTATAAAGCAACAATTTTCAAGATTGTATGTTCTACTAGCATTTACCATTCCAGCTGCTTTTTTTTTTGCATTGTAAAATAAATAAACATCTTATATTCGCTCTTTTCAACTCTAATTTCATAAAGGTAGCAATTTCCAAGATTATATATTCCACTAACATTTACCATTCTGGTTGCTTATTTTTTTTTATATTGTAAAATAAATAAACATCTTATATTCATTCTTTTCAACTTCAATTCCAAATTTCCAAGATTATATGTTTTACTAATATTTACCATTCTGGCTGCTTTTTTTTTTTGTATTGAAAATAAATGAACATCTTATATTTGCTTTTTTTAACTCCAATTCCAAATCCTCAAGACCATATGTTCCACTGGCATTTACCATTCTGGCTGTTTTTTTTTTGCATTGAAAATAATAAATGTTTTATATTTTTCTTTTCAACTCCAATTCCATGAAGGTAGTAATTTCCAAGATTACATGTTTTACTAGCATTTACTATTCTGGCTGGTTTTTTTTTTGCATTAAAAATAAATGAATGTTTTATGTTTGTTCTTTTCAACTCCAATTTCATAAAGATAGTAATTTCCAAGATCATATATTCCACTGGCATTTACCATTCTGGCCACTTTTTTTTTTGTATTGAGAATAAATGAATGTTTTATGTTTGTCCGTTTCAACTTCAATTCTATAAAGGTAGTAATTTCCAAGATCATATGTTCTATTAACATTTACCATTCTGGCTGCTTTTTTTTTTTGAAAATAAATGAATGTTTTATGTTTGTCCTTTTTAACTCCAATTCTATGAAAGTAGTAATTTCCAAAATCATATATTCCATTGACATTTATTATTCTGGCTGTTTTTTTTTTTTGCATTGAAAATAAATGAACATCTTATATTTGCTTTTTTCAACTCCAATTTCAAATTCCCAAGATCATATGTTCCATTTATATTTACTATTCTGGCTGCTTTTTTTTTTTGCATTGAAAATAAATGAATGTTTTATGTTTGTCCTTTTTAACTCCAATTCATGAAGATAGTAATTTCCAAGATCACATATTTTATTAACATTTACCATTCTGGCTGTTTTTTTTTTGTATTGTAAAATAAATGAATATCTTATGTTCACTCTTTTCAACTTCAATTCCAAATTCCCAAGATCATATGTTCCACTAGCATTTACCATTCTGACTACTTTTTTTTTTTGCATTGAAAATAAATGAATGTTTTATGTTTATTCTTTTTAACTCTAATTCCATGAAGATAGCAATTCTCAAGATTATATGTTTCACTTATATTTACTATTCTGACTGCTTTTTTTTGCATTAAAAATAATTTTTGCATTAAAAATAAATGAACATCTTATATTTGCTCTTTTTAATTCTAATTTATGAAGATTGTAATTCCAAAGATCATATGTTCTACTAGCATTTCCTATTCTGGCTGCTTTTTTTTTTTTGCATTGTAAAATAAATGAATGTTTTATATTCATTCTTTTTAACTTCAATTCTATGAAGGTAACAATTTCTAAAATCACATGTTCTACTAACATTTATCATTCTGACTGCTTTTTTTTGTATTGTAAAATAAATAAGCATCTTATATTTTTCTTTTTAACTACAATTCCATAAAGGTAACAATTTATATTCCACTAGCATTTACCATTTTAGCTGCTTTTTTTTTTGCATTGAAAATAAATGAATATTTATATTTTTCTTTTCAACTCCAATTCTATAAAGGTAGCAATTCTCAAGATCATATATTCTATTAATATTTACCATTCCAGCTATTTTTTTTTTGCATTGTAAAATAAATGAACATCTTATGTTCGCTCTTTTCAACTTCAATTCCAAATTTTCAAGATCATATGTTCTATTAACATTTATTATTCTGGCTATTTTTTTTTTTGCATTAAAAATAAATAAACATCTTATATTCACTATTTTTAACTCCAATTTCATGAAAGTAGTAATTTCCAAGATCATATATTCTACTAATATTTACCATTCTAGCTACTTTTTTTTTGCATTGAAAATAAATAAACATTTATATTTGCCCTTTTCAACTCCAATTTCATGAAGGCAGCAATTTATATTTCACTAGAATTTACTATTCTTGCTACTTTTTTTTTGTATTACAAATAAATAAATATATTATGAACATTTTTTATGTAGAAATTATCATAAATTTGATAAATTATTGCATTAATTTAATAATTAATTAATAATTTTGATCAAAAATTTTTGATAAAATCATTATATTAATAATACAATAAGATTAACAAAATTTGAAGATTTATTATAGTTATATTATAGTATAATAGCAATTTTTAATTATTTTTTAATTTA
>CAJVQA010000122.1:0-43243 GCA_910591915.1 Cetraspora pellucida
TTCTGGCAAATTTTTGTTCATGTTGCACAGCCGTTTCTATATACTTCTATATCACGTGTTGTATCTATACTAAACTGGTATGGTGTACGTGTTTGTTTGTTTACTTTGCCAATCCTATTGTGACTTCTTGTGAAACCTGAAGGATCTACGATACAGGGTATTGGCAGTTTCCCACTTTTTCAAAAGAATTTGCTACTTTTCGTCAAAATTTTCTAAATGCTGTTTTTCGCTGTTGCTCTAGTTTTTCTTCTGTATTCTTCTACTAAACTATATGCAACTTTTGCTGTTCTGTCTTTCTTGTTAGTACCTCAGGTTTTGTTTCCTAGTCTAGTTACTGAGTTTTTCTATGTTTTCTTTCCTAGAGTTTTTGGTCGAGGGATCTACAGGGAAGAGTTTTTTTTTTGCTTTTATTTTTGCAATATACTGTATTTTATGTAAGGCAATTACTGTTAATTTGATTTCATATTTATGCGTAATTGGCAGTCTATATGGGAGAAATTGTTATATTTCTTCTGGTATTTTATCTAAGTAGTTTGGCAACACTATTTAGGTGTTATTTAGTGCTGTTCATGTAATCTCCTTTATGATTTGTAAATCAAATACTGGTTTACTTCTCATAAATTCTTTTGTATATTTTATTATTTTGGTGATTATGTTTTCTGGCATTGTATTGAAGTTGCAGTTTGTAATATAGGCAATGATAATCATTTGTTACAGCTTGGTTTCAATGATCTTTTATATTTGTGTATTAGTAATTATAATACTGTTAATTAGTTTGTATTTTTCTTTAACATATTTAAGTAATGCTTCGTAGTCTTCTTAATGGGTTGGTTGTATTGCTTTGTTTCTAATAAATATAATAAAGAATGCTATATTCAGGTATTTGAATTTTGTATTAATTGCATTAGATATATAAAGACTTGTTAATTTATATGTTAATTTGTATTCTATAAATTCTTCTATTCCTTCTTTTATTTGTAATAGCTTAAGTATTTTGTTGTAATTTCAGATTTCTATATTAAAAGATTCAGTAATTTTACTTGCTAATCTATTTTGTATTGTGTTAATCTATTGCATTTCTGTATTTTTATCATTGCTTTGTCTTGTAATATTTTTGCTAGTGGCCTAACTATATGTAAGTTTATGTTTATATTTATTCAAATTATTACTAGAGATGATTGCATATGATTGATTGTCTAATTATATTTTTTCTGTATTTGTATCTTTTCTGTTTATATTAGTTTTATCTATCTGCATATTTAGAGTATTAGTTTTGTCTAAATTAAAGTCTTGTAACTCTAAGATATCTGAGCTGTTGTTGACTAGTACACTGCTGTTTATAGTATTTGTTGTATTGCTATTATCTGTGCTAATCTGCATTTCACTGTTTTTGTTGACTAAGTTTGTTGTTATAACTTTTGTATAACCAATAATGTCATTTTGGAATTTTTCAGGAATAAGCTAGGTTGCCTACTTTTTGTATCAACAAGAGCAATAAGGGCAGCAGTGCATCTTCTTTTATTGTTGCTTGTAAGAAGTTTAGTTGTTTGTACCTTTGATATAGTTTTTCTAACTGCTGTCATTTATGTATAGTTGTATTTATTAGGACTTTCTTGAAAAAGTTATGCAAGAAAACTTTTTTTGTAAGTTGGAAAAGCTTTCCTTTATGCTATCATTCTGGTTTGTTGCCTTTTTTTTCTTTATTTTGTATTATTTAACTTGTGTTATTTCTATTTGTCTTCTTGTTGTATATAAGTGCATATTTGTTCAAAGCTTTTTTATAATTATTTAGTATTAGTATCAGTTTTTATCTTATCAGTTTTTTATTTTATTATTTTTTTTTTATAATGTACAGAAAAGAGTTTTTTTTATTATTATTTAAAGTTATAGTTTTATAGTTAACAATTTAATGATTAATTCTAACTACAAGTGTTGGTCTTAGCTATAATATATTTAGAACTTTTTTTTGTATCTAGTAACTTTATATAATTATTACTTAATAACTACAAATAAAGATAGAAGTAAGACTTCATCTTAATATCAAAAAAAACTTTAACTTATTATTAAAACAATATAACATAATTTTGTTTTATTAATTCTATTTTTAATATTAGTTAAAACTCAACTAATTATATTATTTTTATTAAATAAAAAAATATATTATTATATTATTTATAATTAATCTTTTTTACATTCTTTTATTAAAGATTTAAAATTTATTAATCATTCTAACAAAGAATAAGTTGAGAATAAAGTAGCTTTTATTTTTAATTTTTATAGTTTTAGTTTTTCTATTATGTATTATATATATATAAAGGTATTAATTAATAAAAGAAATAAATAATAGATCTTTCTTTAAAAAAAAAATGCAATATGTAATAATTTATTCTAAATTTAAAATTTTAATTTTTTGTTTAATAAAAATTTATAATTTAAGATATTTTAAAATTTTTTAAAAATTGAAAGATGATAATTCTAATGTAATAGTTGGATTGTTATCTTTTAAATAATAGGTCTAAGGTACAAATTCTATATACAATAAAATTTGAAAATTAAACTGTATTATGAAAACTATCTCATATCAATTGGTTGACCACATGTAGTTATAATCTAAATATATCAAGTTGGGTTCTATTTATTATTAAGAGCTTTAGACATCTATATAAAATGTAATATTACATATTATTACAGAGTTGTAGTCTTTTTGTTACAATACAACCAAATAACAAGGTTACTTAGTACAGTAATTGATTATTGCAAATATATATAGAGTAGAGATATAGTAGTTTACTTTACTATACAGCAGCAGACAAATGGCTTGAGATAGTAACAATATATAGATTAACTTTATTAAATAAATACATAATAACAACCTTGCTTGTAGGAATTATTTTAAAAAGAGAATATTACTTTTACAAGTTGAAGATAAAAATAGAAAAGTCTAGGTTAAAATATAGAAACTTAGAATTGGCAGAGAAGAGTAAAAGATACCTTTTATATATCTTTTTATTTCGTGAGAATAGTGAAGATTCAAGTAACATTATTTGATACTGTACTCAGAGTAATAGGATTCGAACTAGTGTTTAAAATTGATATATACAAGATACACATATACATAAATTTTTTTAGATTTTTTAGATTTGTTTAAAAATTTATTAAATGTATATGTAAAATTTTTTAAAAAAGAGACACAAAATGCATTTGTGCATGTAATTTTTTTTTAAATTTTAAACACTGGTTTGAATAACATTAAATAATACTGTACTTGAAATAGTAAAGATTATGCAAAGACAACTTAGAATATTGTTTATATTATTTGTCATTTGTGTTTAAAACACTTGGGACTTGTATTTAGATACTTGGATCTGTGTAAAGACACTTGAAATTTGAGCAAAGATACTTGAAATTTGTGCAGAAACACTTGAAATTTGTGTCAGGGATATTTGAAATTCTTGTGCTGCAATACTTGGCACAGTAATTTGGTGCTAGAATACATGAAACTTATATAAGATTACTTGGAATTTGTAAAATAATAGTAATATCACAGATGTTACTTAGTGTTATGTAGTTGTACTACATTTCTAAAAGCCAATTAAGATCCTTTTTATTTATTTACTATATAATATAACTATCAACTAACTAATAACTAATAACTAATAATAAATATAAAATATAAAATACAATAATAAATATATATATAACTACTAATACTACTATATAATATACTATGCTAAAATCTACTTTGTAACTATATATATAGAAAAATATTAATAACTAATGTTGTATAAGACTTTAGTGCAAACCTATAATAAGACTACTGAATACAAAAAACTAAAAAACTGAGACAACAGAATTCTACTTAGAAATTCCTAAATAAAAAAGTAATACAAACTTTCAATGATATTATTAAACTGATAAAAGTTTATAAACACCTTTATAGAAATAAATAGATAAATTAGATATCAAAAATGTATAGAAAAATATATGACTAACTAGATTACCAAAATTGTTAAAAAAAAAGAATACTAAAGTATACTATACTTGACTATCAGAATTAGAAGTCTGATAGTTCTGAATTGCAATTAGTAAAGGATAATAGAGAAGATATTAAAATAATAGATATCAATAGAGATTAGAATTAATTTAATCAACTACTATGTTTAGTCAACTAATTAGTTGACTAAACATAATAATTTATTATATAAAATTTTTAGTCAACTAAACCAATTCCAATCTCTAGATCTCAGAATTTAGATAAACTTTATAAGATTAAAAATAGTATAATATAGTAGTTTAAGGTTAATTCTAACTGTAAGTATTAGATAACTATAGTATGTTACATAAAACTAAGTTAGCTGTGTATAGGATATGAAAAACTCTAATAATAATGCTTTTGAAAATACATTACATAAAATAAGATATGAGATTCTAAAGATACAGATAAGCATCTAAACCTTCTTGACTAACATGTATATTGGAGATAATCTAATGATATAGTAAAGATTGCAATACAGAAGGTTTAAATAAGCAATGCTTCTAGTTGGGTTGCAGGTATGATAGTTAGTGTAGAACTATCAACAGATTACTTAAATTAAATATGACCTGTGGGTTGATAGCACAGTGGTTAGCACTTTTGGGTCTCAATCGCAAGGTCACGAGTTCAAGTTCAAAGGATGACAACAACTCTGCCAGAACCATGATTGGAAAAAAGATCTGCAGAGGACTTCCATTTAAAAGCAAGAACAAGATTCATACAAAAAGAATGCAGTCACTGACATAGCCACAGGGTCGGGGACAACTAGATAAGGCATAATCCATCAACAAATGACGCTAACATTAAGAGAGCCTGATTTAAGAATACATAACGGTAGAATTAAGGACTTTGAAATATATGGATGATCTGACTAGTGGGTCATGTGAAGTTAGGGAACTGCGGACCGAAAAGGATAGTAGGTCTTACATCACAGGGCCAGAGACCCGGGACGTCATATGACAGACTTAATGAAGCATGAGTTATCTCACGAGTTCGGTAACATGCAGGGGCCACACACCATCCAATGATCTTCGCAGAATGATAACTCTGACCTTTAAGAGATGTGACAGATCCTAAAGGTGTCTAAGGACCTTCAGGATAGCAAAGAGAGGTAAAAAAAAAAAAAAAAAAAAAAAAAAAAAAAAAAATTAAACACCAAAAATGTATATGTGACTTGTACTTTCTAATATAAAGATGACTTCTTTGAAACCTAGGCTGTGAGTCCCTATATCCTAATTACTGAATAAAAAGACCCAACCCCAAAGGAAGCTAGTTTAATATATAAAAAAATTTTTTTAAAAATTTAACATTATGTATATTTTATTAGGGTGAATCTATTTGCCGCCGACGATGACAGTCACCGGGTTGCAATTGGCCAATCACATCACGGGATCAGGTGTAATGTTCGTGTAACCCGAAAACGAAGACAATATTGAAAATTTTCACAAATTTGTCTATGGAAGCACCTTCTGTGTTCTAATTAAAAAAATTCTTTACGAAATTTTATTATAAATTAAGCCCTAATCTAATCCTAATTTAACTCCAACACTGACTCTAATGATAATTAACTTTAGTGTGTGTTTTGATTCCATAGATCCGGTGACTGTCGCCGCCGGCGACTAGATTATTTCTAATACATAGAACCTAGTAAAAATAAAAATTTGATCAGAAAGTTTTAAAGCCAAAATTATTGAAAAAAGAGTAATTTTATTAAATAATAAATGTCGCGATTGATGTTTGAGATTAGTTGATTCTGAAAATTGAACCCATTTTAACCTAAAATTTTAAGATTCTTTGGTGTGAATTTGATTTTTTTTTTATACATAGGTTAAAGTTTAGGATTAGAACTATTAATAAAATACATTTGGAATTTGGTAGGTTTGGTAAATTTAAATATAGACCTTAAATCTCGATATTAGTATTAACCATGACAATAAATTTATACAGTTAGCACAATCTTAAATATTGCGCTATCGTTATATTTAATCTTAGCGTAACATAACAAATTTGCCATATGTAAAATTCTATAGTTTGCTAACATAGTTTTGATTACTTAGTCCATTTACCACCCTAGCATTATACCAAAATTTTGCAAGGAATTTTTTGTTAATACGCAAAAGGTAAATTTTATTGATCAATTTTTATCGGATAAAATCACGTGCATAAAAGTTAAATTTTATTGGGCGATTTTTTTCAATTGGAACTTAGTCCAAATTCCATTAGTTTATAATCCCAATCACACCCATCCACCCATATCATATACGATAGTTAAAAATTAAAAACTCAATTCAATAAAATCTATATTATTTTTAATAAATTAACTATAATTTAAAATACATTTGACTTCAGAATTCTAATGTAAAATTGACCTAATTATTCATATGTTGATGCTTTCTCAGCTTGTTGCCTTGGTAGGTATTGCAGGTGGTGGTGGTTTATTCCGTCTTGTAGGTACCGGCGCGGTTTTGATTTCTTCTAGATAATTACTTGGTACCCAACCTTGATCATCATTCATTTTTGCCAACCACCATCCATTATCGTCTTTTTCTATAATTTCTAGTGCATCTCCTTTGTTAAATGGTAATTCTCCAGAATCATCAGTCGCAAAATCGTAAATTGCTTTATACATTTGTTTTGATTTTGCAACCGGAGGAGGAGGTGGTGGTGCTGGTTTTTTTCCTGATGATCGAACTGTTGAATTTGTTGTGGATACGGGTGCTGTTGGTTTATTTGCATTTGCTGTTTGTGGTTTTTTCTTGGCGTTAATCGAAGCTGGCGTTTTGGTTACTTTAGGTTTCGTAGCTTTACCAGCTTTTTGCGGTTTTTTTGAACTAGATGAAGATGATTCTTTTCTTGGACAAGGTGGATCTGATAAACTATTTGGTGGTTCTCCAGAACATACTGTGACTGTATGACTTTTATAAACATCATCTTTAACATTTTCGTCTTTAATGAATTTCATAGTAGCTGTTTTGCTAACTTTCTTGGTGTATTCAATTGATTCTGAAATTTTAACATCAAATCGGTTCCCTTTAAGTTCTGTCAAGTGCGTTACAAATTCAGTCTTGAAAAGGCATGAAAATATTAAATCTCCTAATTCTTTGGTTGGATTATCAATATGTAATACCACCCAATCATCTCGTAAATGCGATAAACTAGCACCTTTAATCATAACGAGAGAAATTTTTCTTTCAACGCTCATTGTCAGTAACTTCTTTTCAAGTGTTGAAATAACAATATATAGAGCTTTGTTGGTCTAATAAAAATAATAATATATCAAATATTTCGAAATTCTCCTAAAAATAATATAACCGACTTATGAATAAATACCATAATTAACATTCTTGGACTTGGTTTGCTAGCTCTCCCGAAACGGGCAACAAGAAGTTGAATTTTACTACTGAAAGTCACAGTTTCATTATCTAAGATAAAAAAAAATAACAAGTTCAATAATGATTGCGGGTAAATCACAATAACGCCAATTAAACATACCTCCAATGTCACAGGCATTCCTCAATGCTTCACCACTGCCCCCAGGTACATTAATAAATAAATAATCTCCCATAAATTTTCTCATACTTAACAGACTAAACCTTCGTCGTTCCTTCCTTTCATCTAATATTTGATGTCCACGATCACGTAGCTGAACATATATGATTTGATCCTTATTCTTTTTCCAGCATCGTTGTATACGTGTGGCACATTCATTTTTATAACGAACATAGTTACGATAAGCACGTTGAATTCTTAACGCCATGTTATGCCAAAATCGATCTCTAAGGTGTTCAAGTGCCCAAATCTACAAATAATTGGTTATTATACTCGATTTTATAATTAACATCAAAGACTTGTAAATTTACAGAATCATACCGTTTCAGGATGTCTAATAAAAACTTTGGTGACACCCATTTGCCATTCTTCAGTAGCGATCCCACAATCTTTTAAAACTCGTTCAGCACCAGCTTTCGAGATACCTTGCCAAATATATTCACCAGCATATGATGTTTTTTTCGATAATAAATAGAACCTATTATCAAGCAATTATTTACCTTTATTCATTAGAATCAGTATATAATACACTTACAAACTCTTAAACTAGGAATAATGAAATTAAATCCATTACCTTTCCAAAAACTTTTCAAAGGTTTGCCGATAAGCAAACCCTGCTCTTCTTACTCGAATATTTTCGTTAAGCCCAAGGTATTTTATTTGGTGTAGTACCATTTTTTGATCATATTCTGATGGACTTTTATTTTGATTTGGTTTTATAGTTCGAATATACGATGGACGAGCTTGCATTAAATTACTAACTAGAGCATTTGCTGATGACTATAACGAAAGATCACATATGAATATCACAGTAACAATAGTATCAGTATCAATAGATGTTTCAAATTGTAGTATATTAAAATAACCTTAATTTTGTCCCCAATAGTAGGAGGTCTCTTTTTACTGTCACGATCAACTTTATTTGGAAACAGTCGTCCCACAAATTTATTTCCACTACTTTCGATTAATTCCAACAAATCTTTTACTAGTTGATCTTTGTTTTTATCAGTCATACCTGATATTGTATATAAAACATCCCCGGCATAATGTTTCACCAAGAACTTGCTGCCTCTAGACTCGAAATGTGGATTTGAACTCAGGAAACCCAATCTTTGAACAAATGAATTGTCAGCAGCCTCAGAATCAGCATGTGCTGTAGCACAAGCGTCATTCAATGCTGCGAATATACCAGGTGGACGTTTCCCTTCAATTAAATCACATACAATTTTATTATCAAAAAATTCAATAGGAGTCCACTTAATTTTTTCTTTAACATACTCTTCTTGTTCAGTCTTTAAAGTAAGTTCAATAAAAATCTGCTGAAGCTTTTCATTGACATAATTAATGCATAATTGTTCAAAGCTGTTTTCTTCAAAGATTTCAAAACCATAAATATCTAATACTCCTATAACATAAGATGCTGCAGTACGGGATCTTAAGGCAGAATTGACCCGCTCTACAATCCACTCGAATAAATTATTGTATATTGCTTTTGCAAGGGCGTCACGTATAGCTGATGCCTTGAAAAGAAAAATAAATCTACTTGTTAAGATATTAACAGATATAAAAAAGTTACACAAGAATTCGTGCCTATTTACAAACCTGTACTGTATTCAAAGGAACATCGTATACTGAGCCTCGACGTCCGCCACGAGATGCTTCAATGGTACGACAAGTCAATGCCTATTAAATATAAATAGAATAAAAATAATAAATATTTGGTCTAAAATCAATAATCAATATCATTCTGATGTAATTATATTAAAAATACAAAGTATATACTTTAATAAGAATGTCACCATCAACCTCCATGATGTACGCGATAAAATTTGTAACATCTTCATCGCTAATAGCGGCATTTCCATCCTTTCCTTCCTCAAATTGTACATTTCCCAGCCATAAAATAATTGCCAGCATTCTAAAGATATCATCTTGTTCACCTTGTTTCAGACCAATAATATTCATCGCTTCCTGGATTGCCGTACGATGAAAAATAATCAAGATATGATCATTACGATGATTCTTAATCGGTTATTAAAGTATGATATACTCACCAAAGTTTCCGAATAATCACTAGAATCATCAATGCCATCAACATCTAGGCATCCACTTTTGCAAGTATACAAATAACTTTCAGGACCTTCTATTCCGAATTGTTCTGTAATTTAACAAGTATTATAATGACATAAATAATAATATTCTTATATTTAATTTTTATTTGATCAAAACAAACCTTTGTACTCAGGAGAAGCTGCCTTGGTGAATTGATAAAAAATATGAAAATTGCGCTCATTGTCAATTTGCCCAACAACGCGACCCTATAATAAACACGATATTCAAATGTGTTATTTTTTAGCCATCGTATATTTATCAAAAATAAATGTAAATAATAAGCTATAAAAGTTACCTTTTCTAATAAATAATTGGTAATAACTGCGCCAACAGGTTCTCCTTGAGAATTAAATTGAATTTCCAAATATTTCCCCTGAAAATGCAATTTAAATTTATACACTTTTTTTGTGCTAAAAACTATCCTCGTAAATGAATAAATTATATACAAACATGTCGACTTGAATTATTATTACGAAGAGTTTTAGCACATCCAAAACTTTCCAACAAAGGATTTGTGGCCAAAACCATATCTTTAATCTCCTTAATTTGAGATGATGCTCCACCACTTACAGTTGCAATGTATTGCATAATCTAATACAAATTTGAATACGCAATTAAACGAGTATATTTTTGAAGTGTTTTGATCAAAATGAAAATATTAGAAAATACTCATACTCTTTTGGCAGCCTCTATGTAGATGTCGAAATTATGATTATTTGCGAAAATAAATTAACAGCATAGATACTATAAATATTGGGTACACACCAGTTTTTCCGGCACCAGATTCACCACTATTAACAGAAATTACAGAAATTTAAACAAAAAAAACCCCCAAATTACAAGAAATATTTAAGATTCTCTAAGTAAAAAATACCTGATAATTATACACTGATTTTCTTTATAACTATTCATGTTGTAATAAGTCGATTCAGCAATTGCATACACATGAGGCGGCATCTATGGAAAATCGACAGTAATTTTCTATTAAATGATGAATGATAGAGATTGTAGATTTAAGAAAATTTCAAATACTTCGAGCAAGTTTTTTCCATTATAACTTTTCAATATTTGATCTGTATAAATACCCAAGTCTTTGAATGGGTTAACACTAATTAGCACATGTCCAATATATGTCTAATTAAAATAAAATAAATTAAGGTTAAAAAATGATCTAGTTAAAAGAATACGAACAGATCAATTATCAAAAGCAAGTACATAACATACATAAATCTCATGATTTTCGAATCTTTTCTTCAAATTTTCGTTAATCGCATCATTATTAACTTTGCTCAACATAGTCATGTCAGAGACTCCAACTTGTTTTTTACTAAATTTCTCTTTCCAATCTGCTTTTTCAAATTTCTTTTCTGAACTCTTGTTACTACCCTTAGCAGTACCGCCCTTGGCGGTACTATCACGTTTGTTTTTTTTTGGAGGCTGTTTGTCAAATGGGTAAAAGTTTTATCAACGAAACAATTGGAAATTATAGGGAAAGCGAAAATGATATATATTTTTTCTTTTACTTACCATGTTGTTTTAGTATTGGTTTTAGTACTGTTAAGGATCTCGATATTTCATGTATTTTATGCTTTAAATAAATCTCGAACCACATTAAAGTTTTTACTACGTAACTCTTTTTGTCCCGATAATATTATTGGTCAATTACAGGGTGCAGTGTATGTTGTAATTTTTTTTATACCAAAAAAAATCATTTATTCTGCTTTTAGCATTTCACTTCTTTTCTATAATGAGTATAAACATAGATCTCGCAGCAGAGTTTAAAGTTTCACTCCTAAATGCTTTACAATCTCGTGAAAAATCCGGGCAGGTATTTTTTACAGAGATTGTTTTGTTCTTATGACACGATCTATATTTTTGAACTTTTGAAATTCATATACTTTTGTTGGAAATATTGTGTAATATAAAGGACTTATTTCAATCTAATTCTTCAGAAGTAGTATTTTCCGGGTACTTATTGTTATTATTATAATAATTATTTTTCTTTGCTATTAATTGAGGGAATCAAAAAATTCAAGATCACTTTGAATGTTGATATTTCACTTTTGTATAATATAAAATTAGAATTTTTGATTCTCCAGCCAAGCGATTTAAAAATGATAAAATTATTGAAAAAAAAGACGATTTTGAGTTAGTACTAGATACTTCAGATGAAATAACTAAACTTGTTCAAGAATTTTTTAAAGCTTCGCTGGCAGTCGGAAATACGGTATTTATCTTAGAATCGTAAGTCGGAGAATTTTATTAGTAATAAAGCAAATATTTATATCGCCTATTCAAATTTATTCAGGGGGAACTTGTAAATTATATCATATCATTGCTCACTATATCTCCGACTTGGGAGCGAATAACTCTTATTTTATCAATATTTAATGGTCTAATAACTGATACACCAACGACATTTGGGCTATTATTGGCCCTTGGTGGCGATATCTCACAACAATCTTCCACCCTTCAACCTGTTATGCACATCACAATTCCACAGATTTTTAAAGATATTGAAGTTCTTATTGATATTTCATCTCCTGAATTATGGATGGGTGTACTTTCATTTATGCGCACTATTTTACAACAAAATCCTAGAGCCATGATGGACATTCCACCAGATCTAGCCACTGATATTATCAAAATTATCTTACAACAAATTGAACGCCTTCCAATAGATCTCGATAAACAAAAGTATAAATGTGTTGAAAAAGGGCGCCAGATAATTGAAACTTTCTTGATTGGTAAAGATTGTGGAGGTACTGGTTGTGTCTCACATTATCAGGTCATTGGACAGGTAAGAGTAAAATAATTATTGTATATCTTATGATGGATGTTTAAAATTCGGTTTATATTATCCGTTATAGCTGCAAGCAGTATACGGAATGCCTGTTCTTGGACGGTTTATTTCTGTTCATTGGTCCATGGAGCAATTTGTGAATGAATTATGTCAACGTCGAAAACGTCTTGCATTTTTAATGATGCCACCTGGTAATTGTAATGTCATAATAGTTTAGCGAAATATTCACTATTCTTAAAAATTAATAAAACTTCAATATTATTCTTAATGATTAATAAACTCTTTGCAGACGCATCATGGCCATTAATTTCTCAATACAGGTTTTATGATTATATTAATATTATTTGGATTAAATTATATATTTTATGTCATTAATATAAAGGTTTTGCCTTCGTTAGTCGATCTCATGAATATATTGATATAACCCATCTGCCTATTTATCAAATATTTTCTTGTGATTATGTATGATCATTTCTAGCCATAAACAACAGTCATCCCTTGATTACTATATTATTATATTATACTTTTTATTTATTAGGAGCAATTTATAGACGAAGGACATGTTACAAAATGTTCTTCACGCTTTCGCGACCTGTTATTTCAACGTGCATCTTTTGAAGAATTCAAGACTATGATTAAATCTGTAAAACAAAATCCTCAGGGAATGGAACATATGCGTACAGCATTTTTTGATAAAGTGCATAATGTTATTAAGTCAATACAATCTCAATCAAACTTTGAACAGCCCAGAATAGGTATATCTAACATATTTATTTGTTCCATTATATCGTATTCTATGGTTTAATCTGTATTATTGCAATAGATCAACATTCAAATGAAGACATGCTTATTCCTGAAAATCTTGGATTTTGGGAACTTATCATTGAACTTGGAGATCAATTAGTTGGTTTAGTTGCAGCAGAGTATGTTTTCTATCAATTAGCTATTATCTAATTTGTTATTAACATTTGAATTTGATCAATTGAAATAGCCACCTAAAATATGAAGAAGTTCTTTCAAATTTTTATTACATGGTTCATCCTAAACATGGTGAACGTCATAACACAGTTCCGAAAGATAATACTTTGATCTGGTTATTAATCCCACTTTTCTGTATCCTCCAAATATGTATAATTGTACGTTTTCAAAAACTTTGCTGCCTATATTTCCCTTGATAACATTTATTAATTAGACTTGGATAAAATTGGAACCACTATTTCTGGCGAGTTGAAGTTTGACGAAAGGTTGCTCAATATGCTTATACAATTATACAATGAGCAGCAGATTAGATCCAAAGATTCATTTTATTTACGAGATCTAGCCTTGCAATGTGTGGTAATTATTACGGATCCAGTTCATTTCACCGAAAATCAATTCACCGACAAGTTTATTTCACCGACCGTACAATTCACTGGCAGTACGTTTCACCGACAAGCTTTTTTATAAATTACACGACAATAACCAGAATTACTTTTGTCGGTGAATCGTACTGTCGGTGAAATGAACTTGTCGATGAATTGAATGTCGATGAATCGTACTGTCGATGATTCGATTTATTTTAATGTTCTTATTCGCAATTTATACAGTAATTTGAATTTTATAGCAATTATTATAATTGATTATTTTAGGTGACTTCTCAAAAAGCTGCTATACGTGATGTACCTAATATCAAACATAGGTATCCTCAACTTACAGCCGCACTATCATACATGCCACATAGCATTAATAAAGATTTTGAAAATTATAAAGGTTTATATATAAATCATTTGAATTTAATACATTGAATATATCGTTCATGAAAATTTAGTCATTATCTTTTGTTCTAGCAAATGTGGTGAACCATGACATATTTAGAAATTTAACCATCCAGGAAATTATAAAGCTTTCCATTGCCAGTCAAATGAATAAAAGTGCTGTAGCCGATACTTTATACGCCTATTTAGTCCCTGGTAGACTTGAAGCAGGACAACTTGGATTTGGCAGACTTGAAGCAGGACAACTTGGATTTGCAGATGCAAAATTTCTGAAGGGCGGCATAATTGAATATAAGCTACTTGATTTAATTAATGTCACTAGCAAGCTTAGGTATTTAATTAATATTTTTTTATGATTAGTTCATTTTTACTTATTAATAATTTATATTATTCTTTATGAAATTCAATAATAGGCTTGTAGAGTTTATATATAAGATGATGCTTGATGGAGATGTTGCCCCCAAATTTCCAATAGATGTGACTGAACATAAAATAACGTGTGTTTCGCCTTATGTTTTAGACGTACTCTATAAAACGGTTTATAGTGCACCTTGGTCGTAAGTAACAGCAGTATATGGTTAAATGACCATATTCACTCGTTTCTCACAATCCGATATTATTTTAGTTTAGAAACTTTAGTTAAGGAGATTCTTGACAAACTGAAACGTTTTGATAAGGCTTCTAAAGTACGTGCTGAAGGAGGAACTCAGCTGACCGAAACTGCTTTACGTTGGGAACATACAATTCTCCAGCTCTTTTGTCACCGATTCCATAGATTCTTAAAACATTCTGCAAAGACGCCAGATTTATTACATTATATAAAGCATTCTGTTTCTTATTTAGAACATAGGCAAACATATCGTGATGCAGAATTGTTTGCCTTGCATATAATGGTAGTTATATAATGTTAAATGAAGTCTAGTATAGGTGACACCATTGATAAATTGATTAATCATCAATTGCTTTAGTGTAGGTATCGTCTATACTAGACTCAGTCCATAATTCTATTTCTGATTTCGATCATTCAAACATAATTGATAAAATAATATGATTGATGGTTGATATTTTTCATATAGATGATGCAAACAGATGTCAAGTTTATTAAATCTTTGTCTGATTCAAATCGAGAAAAGCAAATTTTATTTGCAGAGTCCGAATTATTGGCAAGATATATGATATACACTATGGCACGTTTGATAAAGCTAAGGCAATCATGATTTTCAGTAATATTTGTGCTGTTTTATTTGATATTATTGATAATTACATAATAGTTTATTTAGAGGTGTTGAAGACATCCCAGATATTATGAGTGTTATACTAGAAATTTATCCACACCCAATTCAATGGTCAGATACAACACTAAGTTTTTTCCCAGAACCGTTGAGAACACAACTTGCAGCTCAACAAATGGCAATTGAAATGCCAGTGTCTTCTATTTCTTTTACAGATAAGGATGTATGTATATATGTGCAATGTAAATTTGATGTAAATTAGCACATTCTCCAAAATCTATAAATTTATTATATTACTGGCGTACGTATGTAGATGAATTCTGCTTTGCAGGTTGGAAATCTTTTCAAATTGTTTATGGATCAGTCCCTTAATTCTGAGGATGAGGTGACTCTTCAAGAACATTACTCTAAACTGGAAAATCAACCAATTTTCTTATGTTCTCTTTGGAAAATTGGTTGTGGTGGTAGAAAAATTTTAAATCCAGAGATGATGAGCAGTAAATATGATTTATGTTAATTCTACTTCTGTTGTTTATTTATAAACTAATTGGAATACAATTTTATTATTAAGCTTTGCGAAAAGTTTTATTACAATTTCCTCCTTCCAGAATGGCGACTTATACTATGACATTGATTGATTTTATCATTGAGATGATAGAACGTGATTTATCACCTGTGGATGTGGTGAGATATATATTTATATATTTTATTTCTCTTTGTTTTTTAAATCTGAATTATACTTTTTAATATTTAAATCATATAAAGTGCTACAAAATGCTTGATGAATTGATATGGAAATACCAAATTCTTGCTTTTGAACATGTAATTTTCGCACTTGTCAAAGGGAATTGCGAAATTAATACAACCGCGATTGGAATTCTAAACTATTTATTATTCAAATCTGAAGAGTTTTCAGGAAGGGTTGGATATTTTATATCTTTGAAATTTTCTCACCGATATTGGACTGAAGATGATCATCATGATAAATTGATGAAATATCTTGAAAAATATCCTGAATATTTTCAATATGAGGCATTTGCAATGAACGATTATAAAACTGTTTTAGAACCACCATTGGCAACAAATATGCCAATTTATTATACAACAGCTATTCGAAGATCGTTGCCCATACTTGATATAGTAATTGGCAGATTGATTGAATTCGAACAACAGAAAATGCTTGCTGATTTACTGGATAAGTATAGGCTCCTTTATAGATATCATCAGACACCTCTTGCTTTTGTCAGGGATCTTTTGCATTATTATTATTCTGCTCCAGTATTGAGAGACCAATCTATTTCCACAAGATTAATAAAGTTACTTGGTAAGTAATGCATTTACAGTTACCTGACAGAAAGTCCAAAACATAAAGACACTTTTAGGATGTTCCTATATGGTGGGATTTTAATTAGTTTGCTTAGTTAACTCAAAAATAGAACTAAACTAATTAAAATTCAGTTCTCAACATCAGTTCAGCTCAGGAAAACTGAATTAGATAAAATTTATGTCTAAATTTGGAGTGATCTTAATTCACTCAAATTACTTAACATGGATATATAGTCGATTGTGTATATGGATGGGTTCGGCTACGATTATTCATAGCCAATTTGCTAAATACTGTAATGATTTTTTTATTTTTGTGCTTTTAATTAAAGTTGTTCAGAAGTGGAAAGAATGATGCCTTCTCTGGAACTTGAATTTTAAACTTTGTAACGTCATAGTCGGCTACTAAACCGCCGGCTATGGTGTTAACAAATTTTAAAATTCCAAGTTCCAGAGAAGGTATCGTTCTTTCCACTTATAAGATGGGATAAACAGAATTTAATTCTGAACAACTTCAATTAAAAGCACAAAAATAAAAAATCATCACAGTATTTAGCAAATGGGCTATGAATAATAGTAGCCGTTCCTAGTTGTGTATATAATGAACTTGTATAAGTTTAAAGATCATTAAGTAGTAATGTAAAGTTTACTACATATAAAATTTCATCTATAATTTTTTTCTTTATCAAAAACAGATTTTGATGAATATGATATTGATTCTCAATTATTGCAATATGGAGCCGGATCTAATGACGTATTTTTAGCAGAGCTTTTTGACATTACTTACTTTGAAAAGGTTTTTCACAAATTAGCCGATTGTAAGATTTATTTATTTCATTATTATAATAAATAATAGTTCATTAATTATTAATCCACATTCTCTAACATAATAGTAATGTCACCGGATACATGTGCCCCCAAGGTTGATGCTAAATTTCCAGAACGTCACTTTCGAGAGATTCCAAACCCCGTAGTACAAGCCCTACATATAGCTTGTATAGAAGTGCTTGCAACGCCGATATCGCCTGAAGAAATAGTGAAAGAATCATTAGACATTGTAACTTCTATGAATGGACGCAAGAATACGTCTGTCCAGCCTATGGTCATGCATGCTATGGGCTTTTTATATTCCTTTTTGCCTACTGAGGAATTCTTATATCAGATATTTGATAAAATAGTGTTAACTATCACCACAGATCCCCATTTAAAAGAATTCTCACAACCATTTAATTTGGTAATTACACCTTAATTTCTTTGCGTTGAGACATCGATATGAAATGTTTACATTTAAAATTTTAAAAAACAGATTCAACGCGAGCAATCTCAACCATCATTACCATATTTAGACCTTTCATATCAATCAAATCCATTACAACAATTATTCTTACCTTCTACGCGGGATTTTTCAGCAATGTTTCCCTATATTTTCAACGAATATGCGTCTAATATTCATAACTTTGGCACAAATGTTGCAAACAGCCTTCTCACGTTTACGCATTGCTTACTACATTACTCTAATATTGATGATATACAAATATTTATTCATAGACTTTTAAATATCGAAATTGATGGGATTGCTACGATTGCTACAGATGTGCAGATACTATATCTGTGTGCTTTAGTTGGACCCGTGATACATAGGTTATTGGAAAATCGTATATTGGTTTTAACGAGTGTAAATTGAATGCACATTTGTAAATCTTTTTGATTTCATTTCATTTTTGAAAAAGTCATTTAACTCATTTCTCATTTTCTTTTTTTATGATCAGTATATATTGCACATCATTCAAGTACTGAGTAATGTGACCTTTAAGATGGGGATAGAAAATTTCGGAGATACAACACTTGCTTTAGAACGAATTTATGATTTCTTGTAGGCTTGAAAATTTTTTTAATGTATGCATGTTGTAAGTGAGAACAGAATTAAAATAGATAAAGCTCTAATTTAATTAAGAAATTCCTTAAATTCTGTTCCCACTTATAACATAAATATAATGTTCATTTATTTGTCTGTCTTTAACTCTGCTTTAAACAATCTAGGTACTTTGTAAAACCTATAATATCTAATGATCCTAATACATATGCAAGTGCGCAACAATTAATAAGGTTGATGAAGGAACCTGTTCAAAATCGATTGTTTGGATATCTTGTATGACTATGGTAGGTTATTCTAATAAAGAAACTGGGGGTCGTATGACGTTAGCATAAAGTCACGAGTGTATTTATTAATTTTCCAAGTGATATATTGTCGGTATCTTTATAGTGTCAACTTTAAATATATGAACTTTAATATTACCGATTTAGTTTACAATTTTGTGAATCGTAATATTCTACCGATAATTCGGATAACCTATGCAGGGTCAGATCTAATCGCCCTATTCAGCAGTTATCAAACAAGTCGATGTGTATGACAATTATTATTGAAATATTGCGCGTCATTTCACACAAGAAATTAATTTGAAATCTAATTTATCCCTAAAGCTATCTTTGGTCCATTAATAAAGTTTTATACAAATATCTTAAACCAACTAAAGAAAAGTATCACAAATTTATTTACTATAAATTTATTGGTACACAATAGCACATTAAACTATATGACGCATAAACAATGATTAACATTAATGTCAAATTAATCAATTAAAATACCGACTAATTGTAAATGTTCACAGAACAATGCCACCACGCCAATAAAGTTTAGGCGAAATGATAAGTGCTAAATTTTGTATGTATGCGTACTGCCTTGCCTTTCCATTCAATAATAATAGCGACTTTCGAAGAAAATGAATTGTTTTTGAATTATTTACACAATTAAAGTGCATTTTACACCACAGAGCAGGGTTGGTCAATTAACCAACATGTGACTTAGAAACTACCAGTGAACTATTGACATTATTTTCAGAGCATATCATAATCCATTACCAAACTTGCCACAGATGTTTTATCACCTCTATGTCTTGGTAATCTTATTAACGATGATACACATTAACATTCAAGTTTAAATAATTTTCATAATAACTAGCAATCAAATAAAGACTTCCTAATTCATGAATTATTAACTTTTAAAACAGCAATGGTACACGAGATATTGTATAGTACTGGTGATTCTATAGATACGAAATCTATTCAGTATATGTACCGAAATTTCATTTACTGAAACGGATCTGATAAGCTCGCTTCTGTAAAGTGAAATTTTCGAAAATCAGAATTACTTTTCACAACACTACATATCAGTCATCAGATATGTCAAGATCCATGATATTAAAGGAATTTAATAATTCATAAATTCTTGTAATTTAGTTCATTGTTTGCTCAATAAAGCTAACTCCTAGTTGATGTTTATTTTCGTAAGCCTTATTTCATAAATGCGTGATTCGAGATTTATTGATGTTAAATGTTACATATTATCGAGAATGTTTTTACGTAACTGACCATTATTTTGGGAAACTATTTTCAAAGTTATATTTATGTTTTAAATAATATATATGATTGAAAATGCAGGCTCAAAGAGGTGAGCCCCCCCCAAAAAAAACAAGAAAATGCAAGACTTATAGCTAGAATCAAAGAATTAAAGTGATATTAGACTGTGACCCCTGAACTTATAGACAGAGTTAGAGTTGCAAAGTTAGAACATGCAAGGAAGGGAATGTTGAGTTTAAAGCTGATGTAGCGAAATTAAGGCACGATTTTGAGAAGCTTAAACAATAAACCCAGTTATTACTAATATGCTAGATACATTAACTGCGAAATACCCCGAACAAATGCCAGAAAACACATTTAGTCAAGAACTCGATACCCCGCATCATCTACCTGCACGGAACGAAAAGAAAAGTGTTAATAATGAGGTAAGGCACCATAATAGGGTGCTTCATCCCGAAGAACAATCACATCCTGAATGGAATACAACAAATCTTTTAAACCTTCAGCAAAGTGACAATATTATACACTGACAAAAAACAAAATAGTATTATCAGGTAAATTTTTAGAATAACAAAATAAATTTATTGTATTATGAATTAAAAAAATTTTAATAAATATATTACTGTATTATCAACTCATCTCCGGTGAGTCAAATACAAATGGTTTATCAACTCATCTCCGATGAGTCAAATATAAACTCATCTCTGGTGAGTCAAATATAATCCTATATAAAATATGCAAAGTTCTTATCTAGAAACTTTATCAACTTTATCAACTTTATCATCAACTTCAATAGCAATTTCATTCTCGGATTTTACATCTTTTTTATGATTTGTATACAAAGAATCCATAGCACTTTCATCAAACTTTACTTCTTTTTTATCAGGATACAAAGAATCAATATACGAGTCTTTTCTCTGGAGTGCATCAATATTTTCTCTGTTGAACACCCAATGATCAACGTTTGGTGGATCATGGTTTATGATGAGTTTTAGTTCTCGTTCGATTATTCTATGAATGAAATTGAATAAGACATATTGATACTAAAGTACAGTTAATTTAATTGACAATTATGTAATAGCCATTTACCTGCAAAAATCGCCCAATTTTAAGTCATTTGGGTCATAACCAAAAGGATTTTCGATTTCTGCAGCAATTCTTTCGATACCAAGTAAAATAAAAGTAGCAAAGAATACAATAACAATAGTCGACCAGCCAACGAAAGCAACCAATTGGAAAGGTAGAGAGAGACAATAAATCCATACTGTTTGGGTTAAATGAATGGAATATGCCAAAGGAATCGGTGATCTCAAAATTCTTTCAAATGATGATAAACAATCTATCAACGTATTAACACTCATTAACAAATTATTGGCTAATGGGACAGTAATCCTGTCTTTCCGAGTTTGTGTTGTAATATAATCAGCAAGATATAAAGAAATCTCTAAAGGAAGATTGTGATTAATACGTATTCCCCCCTCTTTTTCTTCACGTTGATGTGGCTTTTTTCCATTACTAAATGGATTTAACCTTCTGAACAACCAACACATCCGATCATTGCTGTTCTGTTTTTTACTCTTATCCCTGTCCTGAACTGCGTTTTTTTCAGCAGCATCTTGTTCACTTAAATCGTCAAATCCCGGTAAGTTTGACTTTATATCCGAAATAAAAGGTTTAATATCTTTGCATGCGTTTCCCTCCTCTTCACGAAGATAATGCTTTACAGCAAATGCGAATCCTATGAGAAGCCTTATGGCTGTTTTCTTTTCTATCTCAATTTCTTCTTCTTCTACTTCTCTCAAGATTTTTTCTAATCTGATTTTTTCTTCTTCTTCTTTGCTGATTTCTTTTTTTTTTTTGATTGCTTTTTCTTCAGCTTCCAAGGCTTTTTCTATCAAGATTTTTTCTTCTTCTTTTGTGATTTCTTCTCCTGTTTTCGTGTCGAATTTTTCTCTTCTCGTTTTATTTTGTTTCATTTTTAAATATTTTATTTTCAGATTTTCTTTTTCTTCAATTTTTTCTTCATCCGACTTCTTTCTTCTTACACCCACCCAAATGTATCGTGTTATATTTCGGATTGCAGTTACCATTGATGACCACGCTCTACGACCTTCCCAATATCTGTATATTAAAACAAAAACATATCACGTAAAAGTTATATGAACAATAAATATCACAGTTATTAACTAATTAATTACCTATCATAAGCAGTATTTGTTCTGTAGGTAAGTAAGAGACCCACTACGAAACCAAGCACTGGGATGAATGTTTGTGGGATGCCAGGCTTAAGAGTCGTTTTTATATATATCACCGTCACGGCGGCTGCGAAAGCAGTAACAATTAAGGTCTGAAATATAACATTCGGGATAACAGAGCCTCTCCATCTAAATAAGTGTGGTACATTTCTATCGCTATAATAATGGCCATCGTCATCACAATCCACCTCCGAACCCTGACGTCTAAGTGAAACTCTCTTTCCAGATCCCATCCGTTATTATTACTTTAAAAGAAAATTCATTAAATAAACGTAAAAAAATGAGAAGTTTCAGAATATATGTACACAGAATATATATATATATATATATATATATATGCATATGTAGTTAATCGATAATATTCTATTGTCCTTCGTTTCATTCACGGGAGTAAACGCCGATTAAATATTTTATACGTATACCATAATTGAATATAATTTACCCAATACGTATCGATATCGACACATTTGTAACATGTTTTAGCCCACTGTAGGACAGCACCTCTTTTTAATACGTAAACGACTGTTAAATTTAGACGTAGCAATTGGGATGTTACCCGTTCATATAATTAAGCTAATTCTGGTAAATTATTCTTAAACTGGTTCGATCAATTTTAAAACCTAATATAATTTTCATTATTAGTAACTAACTAAGGTAGCGATGCAATTATATAATGTTCTGACAATTCAACGAGAAGCTTTAATATACCAAAAAACTTGCATTGGTACTACCGAATTTATTTATTAAGGATACTAAAACGTAACTAAAACGGTCTATTCGTGTAACATTGATTCGTGTGCAAATTTAATTTTTAAGACTCTTAATTTTAAAAAGAATATATTACACAAATGTGATACATTTATATTTCTCACCTAATTTTTAATTGGTTAATTAGAACGCCTCTAAGACGTCCCATGATAGGTCGTGAGTAAAAAATTATATTTAGTTTATCGTTATAAATACGTAATAAAATCAGTACGTACTGTACGTAGAAATTTTAAAAAGTTTGTTAAAATAGTAAAAAAAAATTATTTTTTTTTGAAAATTTATTAATTTACACCAGTGTATGAAGGGTATCCTTATATCCGAGCTGTCGGCCAAAAAGATATGGGTGGTAGTATTTCAAAAATTCCCTATATATCTAACATTAACAATTGCGTCCTATAAGTAAAATTTCATTCTGAAAACTTTTACTCAGAGGTCGGAAGTTAGTTATCATAGTAATTTTTTTGGTTATTTTGCATTTTTTTTTTACAATTTATGTTTTTCGCGTTTGTTTTGTTACACGAGATCCTGGGATTTTCTTGGCATGAGGGTCCCCCATCGGTGTTACTTCACCCGGTGTGAAACATATTTTACTATACCGCTAAACGTCATGAAGGATCAGTCGTGTAACATCGACGGTTCGTCAAACTTAAAACTTTAAATGTATATATACAATATGTTATGTAAAATATGCAAACCGTAAACTGGATTCCGTTGGCCTTAAAGGAAAGCAACCATGATATGAGTAAGTGCATTTACACGAAACATAATAAAACGCTATCCGAATCATATAATATATACACGCTATTTTATGATATTGGACACAAAGTGTTCACGAAGCGTAAAACCTTACAAGGGTGGATTGATTGCAGAAATTTACTTGATTTTTAGAACAGCTTAAGGAGATAAAGATTTCTAGACTGAATATTCAAATGGTATCAGTTTGAAAGGGTAAATTAACTGTAATTATTTTGAAAAAGTAACGATCATTTCAAAAAAACAAATACTTTTGTCTTTTTTCTTCAATATAAGACATGTGAAAAATCCTCGATATTTGTATTGCCTGTGTGCGCCGAAATCTTATTTATTCTTAAGAGGTGGTTGCAGACATCGGGAATACCATTTTGGTGTTTCGCCCGCCCTTCAAGAAAGGATAATAGATTAAGCTGACGCTAAAGAATTTAAAATGTATAATTATCTCATACCAAGGTAAGTTTGTTGCCACATTAGTGGCCCAACCCCCAATTGCGTGACCATCTGGAAAAATGAATAATATGTTCCGATTCCCATAATCAGTTGCACCGTTTGCAAGGAGATTTGCAATTATAGACGCTTTGGTCTGTGTTGCAATACCATTACGGCAATTTGGAACGACAGTGTCATTAAAACCTGCATCATTCCAATCAAATAAAAGTGCTGGCATTTCAGAACAAGAGTGACAATATCTGGTTTTTGAAGAACCGTAGGGAGGTTTTCGGGAGCTAATGTAAAAATACCTGTTAATATTTAAAAAAAATCAACATATATGAAAATAATTTAACTGCTACCACAAGGTTACGAACTTTCTTTTCTTGCACTATGTATTTTCAATTATGAGTGTGAGAACAGTCATAAAACTTTATTAAAACAGAATAAATACCCTTATCGTGAAGGAACTGGAAAGGATTTAAACACATGTTTAGAAAAATCAATATTGTATTTATTGTGACAAATCATAATGAAATTTAACTTATTTTTTATGTCTGATTTTTAAAATTCTTTGGAGCCTTTTTTGTTTATAGTTAGTTAAGGTTTGGGGTTATAATCATTAGGAAAAGAGTATAGGTGGATTTTTTGGTAGGGCTTATATGTTTAAATTGAGACTCCTAAATTTCACATCAATTTTTTAATCAGGAAGATAATCATTATAACGACCTGAGGTCACGACGTTACGTGATATGTGGCGCAGTAAATATATAAAATTATGACTTTTGATGTTCATTTTTATCTTGGTGTTGAGAAAACGGCAGTGAAGTTGGGAAGATAAATGTGTATGCCAAATTGTGTGCCAATATACAAATGATCCAAAAAAGCATCAGATTATTGACAAGCATTTGCGGGATCGAGTTCTAAATGGAAATACTTATTTCTGTAAATGATACAAATCACGTGCCAATAGTAATATTATTCGGAGAGTCTACGGACAGTTCTTACGGACAGTTAGGGACAGTGCGATTCACGTGATATTACTAAAACCACTAACCCTAACTGTCCCTAACTAACTATTCACGTGATTTGAACTGTCCCTAAGAAGTGTCCGTAGACTTTCCGATATTATTTCACTAAAAGCACGTGAAATTTTGACCAGTGTTAGGGTTAGGGCAGGGACCCGTAAAAATTTCAAAAAGATTAGATCACAATTAATCGCAATTTTTATTGGATATCGCATTATAAAACAATTTTTACCTTCACTGATGCACGTGACAACAATTAGCCAGTTAAAATGTAGTATAAATATGATTCATCAGAATTTTTTTTTCAACAATCGGCAAGAGATAATCATAATCTTCTGTAACGAATTAGCAAACACTAGTGGGTATGTATTAAAAAAGATTTAATTTTTAAAAATTGTTTATAATTCTCAATGCCTATAACTAATATTTTTTTAGTTATATTTTTTTTTCATTTATTTAAATGCCACGCCAAGTTTCTGCTATTACCCGTGCTAATGAGTTTCATGAACATTTTGTTGCTGATAATGGTGTCTTGATGTGTTGGTTTTGTGACTTGGCTGTCAACTATGAAGTAAGATCAACTATCATGACTCATATTAATAGTAAAAAGCATATTACAAACAAAGCTATGAAAGAACAACATAAAATAAAATCAAGGCAATTAACAATGAATACATCAATAAGTTCTGCACAAAAAAAAAAGAATATGATTTTGGATTTGGTTGAGGCATTTGTAAATGCCAATATTCCTTTAAAAAAGATTGACAAACTACATTCTTGGCTTAAAGACAATCTTTATAATGGTAGTTCTATTCCTTCAGCTGATACTTTAAGATGGAATTATTTGAAATCAGTATTTGAAAAACATATTACAGAAATAAAATTTGAATTTTTTTGATAAATTTGTCATGATTATTGTTAATAAAATTACAAACGATTGTGTTAGAAGTGTAGTTAATATTTTATTTAATTACTAAAATATAATCAAATTAATTATAATAGATTATTTTAATGAAGTTAATAATATAACAGTCAGACAAATTATTCTTAAAACTTTAATTAAATAGTTTATTTCATTTAATGTATCTTAACTTTTTGTTTCTGATTTAGTCTTGTATATAAAAAAAAGTTTAAGAATATTTTGAAGCTTATAATGTCACAAATTATTTATATACCATATATAGTGTTCAGTTCAGAAGTTTGCGACTCTGTTGCTTCACAATTCAAAACCTCGCATAATGTACAATAAGTAACCTTTTCAAAAGAGGATGATAGATTTGGCTTGTAAGCAGTTAAGGCTTTCGGTTACTTTGGATCAACGAATGCAAGTGGATAAGTTACATGGTCAAGGGTTGAACAGCAACATTTACAAAACTTTACAAGGTTGGTAACAGTATTAGTGTTAGTGTTTATTATGTACAATGTAGTGTATTAGGAGTTATTGTTTAATAAAGCAAATGAAGCGTACTGCTCCAAAAGGCCATTTCGGCCTTTATTTATAATACTAAATTTGTTACTTACAAATGTGACTTATCTCTTAAAACTAATTAAACTCATTTACATGTATTTATTTAATATTTGTAATTTTCTCCTTATCTACCTCTTTGAATCTGTAATACCTTTTCTGGTTTTAAATGTTACTTATTACACTTATTACATTTATTGAACTTATTGCATTTATTGCATTTCATGCATTTTTCACATAATCAGTCATAATCTTTAGTATCACTATAGCCATGATGGTCATGCAGGGTATAGAGTTCCTAAATCAGCAAATCTGTTACTAAATTGAAAATCAGCTTCATGTGATGATTGGATGAGTGCTTTATTGTCTGTAGATAAGTACTAGTCTCTTCTTTTTTTGAGTTTTTCCTACTTATCTTGACTAATTCCTTTTTTTTGTGCCTTCTCTTGTATGTCTCAACCTAGGATCACACTATGTCAATTCAGGGTCAGAACTTTTCTATTATGGTAACAGCTTTATAGTCATATGACTTGCAACGAACAATCAATAGCAGGTTTAGCTTATTCTTAAAGCAGATGGGTTCTATTTAATGTTGGTTACTGGAGTCTTACAAGGCAATACTTGTACTTTTACTAGGGTCGAGTAAGTAGTTTAGGCTTTGCCATTGCAATTACTTTCTTATTCGTTTATTAATTCTATCTAATCCTATCTAAATTCATCCTCACAATAGTATATATTTTAAACCTTATAGGGTATATTTATTATTTTAATCTTTGTATTAATGTATTAAATATATTTTAAATTTTAATAAAATTATTTTTAGAAATGCATGGATTCCAAATATATAATTTGATTTGGTTAAAAGTTTATTTACTGAAATTCAGCAATCTGTTTCTAGATCTAAAAGTTAAAGAAACAGATATTTTTTATATTTATATTATTATAGTATTAAAGATTCACAAAAGATTCCTCTTTATAATAAAACAAGATAATGTTCATAGTTTTGTATGACACTTTATATTATGGAGAATTTTAATTATTTATAGGAAATTTATTATGAAAAAAAAAATAAAAATTCATCTTCAGCAATTGAAAAAATAATTATAACTTTTAATAATTCACAATCTAATTTTTTAATAGAAGTTTATCTTAGTTTTATTAAGCAATATATAAAGTTTTTATATATGAGTTAAATTTTTTTCAAACTCAAAATACATCTATATTTCTATTTATTGAATCTCACCTTGATCAACTTGGTTTATATATTTAAAGTAATCAAACATTTTTTGCTTTTTTTTTTGATATTGAGAATTTTATTGTTTCAAATAATTATTCATCAGATTCTTTTATTTTAATTTTTTAAAATACATTTAATATGGCTTATAAAAAATATGACAATTATTTTTCTAATCATCTAGTATAATCTTTATTTAAAATTATTCAAATTTTTAATTCAAATTTTATTCATTTTACTACTACTAATCATGATATTTATACTTATCATCATATAATTTATGAATTAGATAATTCTTTTTTTTTAATATATGAATAATCAATTTTTGTAATTTAAACTTAGCAACTATTGAATATGATAATTTAGTTGAATTTTGAAAAAAAATATCTGAGCAATTACTAAAATTAAGTAAAATTGCTTAAAAATATATTTGGTTATTTTTTTCTTGTAGTATTGAATGAATTTTTTTTAATTATAATAATATTTTAGCAGAAAATAGACAAAATTTTAGTTTAGATTCTTTATAAATATTAAATATAATATATTTTAATCAAAATTGTAACTAAATTTTATATTATAATAAAAAATATTTTTTGCTATAACCCAAAACATTTTTTGCAATTATATAAAACAATTTTTACAAGTCTCTGGTTAGAGTTAAAGTTAGTATATATAAGAAGTATTATCAGCACAAAGGTTGCATCTGATCTTATGATCTATATAAAAAAATTCCTTTTTTAGGATTTATATCACTTGCAAAACAAAAACATACCAATTTTGCTAATACTGCAATAATAAAAAATTCATACCTATGTAATTTATATGAAATTCAAAAAATTCTTTAAAGTTCATTTAGATTAAAGTTAAAGTCAATACTAAAGTTAGAATTAGAAAAGTTTTAATAGTAAAATCATTCAAGAAAAACTTTTTGTTAATATACAAAAGACAGTTCTTATTTAAATTTTTAAGAAATAAATAATTTTTGACTAAAAAGACATTTGGTTTGAATTTTCCTGATCATATTATATTACATCAAATTATAATCTTTTATTGACCAATAATTATATAAAGTAAATTTTTTTATGATAATATTGAAGGTAGTTATAATTGAAGATGCAGTCATAAGAGCCTGTAAATTGCCTATTTTTAAGACTCAGCTTAGTCTGCATTTAGGATTAAAATTTTTTTTCTGACCTAGCTCAGCCTGCATTTAGAGTTACTATTTTTTTGTTGGCTCAGCTTAGCCTATATATATTAAATTTTTTCTTTAGCCCAGTCTGGCTCAGCCCAACCTGCAAAAATTTATTATATAATTTTACAAAATTTTAAGTCTGCACTGGCCTGCAATTATAATATTTTGCAAATTTTTCAGCCTAACCCAACCTATAATTATAATACTTTGCTTCAGGCCTAGCCTAACTCACAAAAATTTGCAGGCTAAGCCAGACTGCAGGACCTGATGCAGGCCTTTACACAGTCATATGATTTTTTAATCACTGATATATGTAATATAAATTAGTTTTTTTTTCTTATTCATATTTATATAAAAATTAATAATAAAGCTAAATATTTTAATATTTTTATATAAAAACAAATAATAAATAAATATAATATTTAAAAACTATGTTCAATTTAAATATTTTAATATGAATTTTGAATGCATTTTTTTAATATAATATTTAGGTTAGGATTTAGAGATAGTTTTTATAATAAAAAATATTTATATATTTTAAAATTGCTAAAATTTTCAAATAAGATCTCTAATTTTTAGCTTTAGCTGTAACTAAATTGGTTCTTTGTTTAATTTAGATCATGTATAGATTTTTTCTAAATATTAATATTTTCATGTTATGAGCAATTTTCATTACGTACATTTTTACAACTTTTATATTTTAACTAATCATCTTGTTTTGCAAACATTAAAGTTAATATTATTTTAAATATAAAGATTTAATTAAGTTCATTAAGTACTTTTTACTGATCTTGTTTTGCTAAAGTTTAGTATATGATTAATTGGTGTTGGCTGTTGTTTAATCTTTCTTGTTTTAGAACTTTTTTCTATAATATTTGAAAATCACATCTAATATCAATATCATAACTAAGTTAATACAGTACAAATAGTTGATTTAGTAATTAATGTAGAAAAGTTTGTCTTATTCAGCATATCTGGATTAATAATTTGAAGGTTGTAGGTCGGAAAATCATGTGACAGCACCCTCGATTATTGGTTACGCTGATGCTTTTCAGAAATAAGTGTACTGTATAATTCCGAAATAACGCCCGGGGTGTAGGTTAAAATTTGACCAGAATTAAGCTTAATTTGGGCCTAAATTAACTTAATTCGAGCCAAAATGTTAACATACACCCGGGGAGTTATAAATGTACGTCTGGACAAAATATGTTACATGGTTTTTTTATATTATTTTATAATAGAAAATTTTAATCTAAAATAGCAATATCGAAATTTTTATAATCAATACCCCTTGAAATTTTGTACGATAGCTTTTGTTTTTTTATTTAAAGTTCGAGATCAAGTGAGATCAAGTGTTTCTCCAACTTTTACTAGAAGCGATTCCAACAATACTATCATGTAGTACAATAACAATATTATGTATTTAACTTTTAAAGAGTAATAACTAATAAAAAACAATAATTTTCTTTCGAATAAATGTTTTGAACTTCACGTGACAAAATAAATCTTCGAATGTTAATCTTTTTAATTCTGGCCAATCAAAGCTTTTGATGATTAGCCAATCAAACCAAATTTCTATCTTGTGCCAAAAATTTTCGGTAATAAAATTCTTAAAAGTTTGTTAATATTAGAGTTAGCGTTTACATTAGGGTTTACTGTTAACAAGATACATAGTAAAATTGTTCAAGGAAAACATTTGTTAGAGCACTAGAGAGTAGTGTTGGAATATGACCTGTTATGACTTATTGACCAATTGTCGGTTATGACCTTATGACCTGTTATGACTGCTAGTGAGGGGTTGTATTTTTGTTTTGATTTCACGTTACACCTGATCTTGTAATCTAATTGGTCAATCGCTGTGCTCTGTTTTTATATAAAAATTGTAATTTGATATAATAAACAACAAATTTGTACTTTGTTTTTAAAATAGAGATTATTCTCATTTATAAAAATGCGCTTGTTATTCGAATGTTTCAACGCTCTTAAATACTATTGTAAGACAAAATTTAGCAATGATTTCTGTGACATGTTTGTAAAAAAATATAGCTTTTTGGGAAAACACGGAAAACCCTTCACTTAAAAAGTTCTTAGATTTCCGTTCAAAGGAGGGCAATTTAGAAGACGAAGAAACGGAGCATCTTCATTACAAATATGAACTAAATACTATTCGTAAACAATATTCCAAAACGTCTGAAATTTGGCAGAAGATAGTAACATGGAAGCAAGATTTTAAGGTAAATTTATTCAATCGACTTGTTGACCTGAGCTGTTCTGCACCGTCACCAACTACCTTGCTGGTTGCGTACTGGTAGAGGGAAAGGTTGCGTACTTGTTGGGAAGCATATCATAAATGTGTGTTAGTGTGTAGTGCAACGCTTGCTTTGTGCCGTCACCAACTACCTTGCTGGTTGCGTACTGGTAGAGGGAAAGGTTGCGTACTTGTTGGTGAGCACACTATAGATGCCGTCACCAACTACCTTGCTGGTCGAGGGAAAGGTTGCGTACTTGTTGGTTAGCATACTATGAACCGTGTGTTAGAGTATAATGCAAGACTTCAACGACTACTTTGCGGGTTGCGTACTCGTAGGGGAAAGGTTGCGTACTTGTCGTTGTTTCAGGCCCACCATTTTGTTGAATAAGTTAACAAAGTACAAAGTACTGATTTTTTTTTTTTGTATAAGAATGCTAAAAGATCAAAGGAAATAAATCAATTTTGGGATCTCCAATATGAGATGAAAAACGTTCGTGCAAAGAGGATATTGCTCGAAGAAGAGAAGAATAAACTGGAAAATCAGATTGATCTTGAACAGGGTTGTATATTGATTTGACTCATTATTACCAATATTTACGCTGACATACTGAAGGTTATTTTAGACTCAATATTTCCTGGATGCGACAAAAGAAAGATCTTTACTTCAGAGAACAATCACAAACCGGTTTGAAAAATTTATGTCAGTTGATAATCTCCAGCCTGTTGCGTCTACTAGACAAAAACGAAAAAAAAACCTATCATTAGCAAAAAAGGTTAGGATATAATTGTAAAGCTCTCCAATATAAAATACTGCCTTTAGTTTTATATAATCGTTTTTAATAATTACTTCTTATATCCACAGAATAAAGAATCGTCCGACTTATCTGTTTCAAAGAAGATGTGTATGGTAATAGCCCTATGATTAGGAGCAAATGTCTTAAAAATTTTCTAATATTTGTTGCGTGAGCAGGCTGAATCTCTCGGCGGGGATGTAGAGGATGATGGCCCATGCGGTTTAAACAAAGTTAATAGTACCGAGCACGATAGATCACCCACATAGTAAGTAAAAACGTGTCTATTAAAATTCCTATATTATATGGGCTAGGTGCTGGGAAAAGGCTGAAAATGACAATTTTTTCAAGGGTTATTCATATAAATCAATTTATAATCAGATTAGGGTCATTTTTTACTTAAGATACGAAAGATACGAAAGAAGTTGTATTAATAAAATTTTGCAGTATAGCTCTTTAAAGTTTGCATTTTCTTATGGTTTATTATAATATAAAAATTGATTTTCCGAAGAACTTTTTTTTGTTACTTTCAGCCCTTTTTCTAGCACCTAGCCCATATTATTAACTGACTAATTTCACTATTTTTTATTATAGTGAACCAATTTGCTCAAACATCATCGATACAACAAACAAACTTTTAATAGATAGATTGGAAATCAAACGTGATTATACGTGGGATCCTGTCACTAATGACGCTACAAAATATATTGATGAATTAATTGATAATGCATGTTCCACTATAATTTCTTTTTCTTTTATAATCATTATTAATTTTGCTAACATTTTTGGCTCGGAAACGTACACCGATGAAGACCCACAAAACTCAAAACCAATTTCTTATAAACAAAAGCTTTTTCGTGAAATTAAGGATCAACTAGATCGTCTCCTAAAGAATTTGAAATTTACAAAGGGAATCTATTAAAGGAGTAAAGAATATTGTTTTACACAGAATAACTCATGGAGGCACTATATGAGGCAATGGAGAATTTTTCAAATATCTTACTCTCTAATCTAAAATTGGCTGATATCCATTTTTTATATTTAACAAAGGTCTTAACGAAAGATGTATGCCATGTATTATGATTCTGATATTGAATATTACTTCGTGTTCAAGATATGTCAATATTGAATTGGAACGACATGAGGTACTATTCCAGAAAGCCTTGTGGCTTTAAAAGATGTATTATATTTAAAGGTACGTATTATATTATCAATTCACTAATTGAAAAATTTCTTTCGAATTTTAATTATTTCTAATTATTACAGAATGATTTAACAAATGTTGTTCTCGGTGTTGTAAAGAAAGTAAAAAGAGTTGTATTACAAACAAGGCCAGAAGACTTATTTAATATCGACAATCTTCCGGAGACGACACCAACTCCGAAAAAATCACAAAAAGAGTAGTTTAATGTTTTCATTTTGTAATATGTAGTACTACTGCATCTAGAGTTTAGAACCGGGTCATTCGTGTCAAAATGATTCAACCGGGTCAAAAATTTACAACTCAGGTCAAAACGATGGTTGAATATGTAACCTCTAAAAAATCTGTTACTATTAAGCAGAAACATAAAATTTAACACATTGTATTGTGAATTTGAATTTACAAAATTTTGCTAAAAATTTTCCTTTGTATAAGGCTTTGCTAATATGTAATGCATTGTGTGTTCGACATATTCGATAGTACCCAAGTAATTCTTAGCGCTGGTGTTCGGGTTATGTAACGTGATTGCATTGTATGATAATAGATACCCATCAATGTTATACGTATATTAAAACTGGTGAGGAATTATAATCATCACAATTGAATCCAACATAAAATAATTTAATTTGAGTGATGAAAAGGAAAAACCTGCAAATCATTTCACTCATCAAGTGAAATGATTTACAGGTTTTTTTTCCTTTTTGACATTCATTTGTGATAGAGAGGAATTTACTTTGGATCGGACACTGTCTTTGCTGTAGATCGTTCATTCGTTTGATTGACTAATGTAAGTACTTTTTAGAAATGTAACGTTTTACTAACGTAAAAAAACTTTTTTTGCACAATTCGCTTCGTTATAGGGTGCCAGAAAACTACCTTTAAAATTAATATATTATAATCTTATATTTAAGTAATGTTAGCTTAGTAGTGACTTTTCATAATGGGTAAAAAAAAGAAAGTCATTTAACCATGCATTATAGAAATTTGCAGAATAAAAACATTAGCTTGGAAGTTCATAACTGCACTGGTTTTTCTAAAGAAGCAAACAATAGGATGCCTTCTTCTAATATTAAGGAATTTGATACAATATGCTTAGATTGCTTTAACACAATTGTTACAAATGCATCTTTTGAATTTCAATAACTTGTGTTGAATTGATGTTTACATGTTGAGCCAGATTATCTAATACTAATATTTGTATTCTTTTAGTTTTTTTTTATAAGCAATAGTATAATTACAGATATTTTTTATAAAAAAAAAGTATAAAATACTGTCATTAATTTGAGTTTTAAAGAATTTTATATAATTATACAATTAGAAAATATATGGCTAAAGTTTTTCTTTAATGAATTATATTTATTAATTAATCTAAAATCCAAAATGAATAAAACAATAGAAAAAGTACCAAATCAATTAGTATTTTTATAATATTTTATTTGTAGTATTAGGAATAAATTTAGATTATTATTTTTTTTTTGTTAAAGTTTCTGTTTTTAAGTAGCAATTTTTATTTAAGTTATTATAAACATGGAGACCTCTAAAGAATCCTTTATATAGAAGATTATAATTAGTTATACATATATTTTTGATGTCTAATTTAAGTAGTTTGCTTATATTTTACTATACAGATTCTATACTAAATGCTATACTTGCAAGTTAACTATTGGTCTTGTTTATTTAAATTCTCTGTATATATAATTCAGTTTGCATTATAGAATATTTTCAAATTACAGCTTAGTTAATTGATTCTTATTAGTACTTTTAGAACTATTTATCTGTGATAGAAAACTCATTAAAGTTTTCTGTATCTCACATATAGCTAACCTAGCTTTATATAATATGCTATAGTTAGATTAACATTTGCAGTTACAGATATTTTGTTAAACTATTACTATTGTATTATTTCTACTATTGTAAAGTTTATTAAGATTTTGATACTTATTTTTCTAATATTTTTATTTTACTTTGAACTCAACTTTTTAAATTACTAATTTAAATAATTTAATAGTTTTGTTTTCAAGTTTTTAATATATAATTAAAGATTCTTTTTTTTTTCTCTTAAGCAGTTATACTAGTGTTTTATTAAGATTTTAAAATTACATTTGCAATTACATAAATATTCTTAACAACTAAGCCCAACATTACCTAGCCACCTTAATGATACTTAAGTGCAACCTGCTACATTACTTCAAGCAGAAGTAAGCTGCTTATCTAACTACTTAAAGTCCATAATGAAAGGGTTTTTTCTCTTTTATGACAAGCTTTAAAATTGTTTTCTGTGCTTCTTTTCTGATTTGTTTTTCTTTTTCTTTTACTTTCTCTTTTTTTTTTCTTTTACTTTCTCTTTTCTTTTTCTTTTACTTTCTCTTTTCTTTCTTCTATAGCTTGCTAATTTGGTTTTCCTTTTTCACTTGGTGTTTTTTTTTCTTTTTCTTTTCTTTTTTTTATCCTACCCATTATTTCTTTATTTATTTTTCATTCATTAATCTTCTCATATTAGATTTTCTATACTTGTTCATAGAATGTATTTCAGGTCATTCTTGCTATTATATTCATAAACTGCTATCTTGATTTTGTACTTAGGAGCTATCTCAATCTGTCCTGTGTTTCTTTTGGAATGAGATCTTTAATTAGTATCTCTTTTATTTTAATTTTTACTGCTTCTATTTTTTTGAAAAGTACTGTATATAATACATATAAAGGAACTTAAACTTTTTTTTTTTCTTTTAACCTCTTTTAAACTATTGCAATGGTCATTTTTTGAATTCTTTTCTACAGATTCTTTTGTCTCTTACATGCTACCAAATGTGTCTATGTTTTTTTTGTTTTATCTTGCTACACTTGGCATTCTGTTGTTGTATATACATCTGGTTTTTTTCTGTTAAGTTCTTTTAAGGTTGGAAGTTTATTCATTATGCACTTTTATAAATACATTTTTTTTGGCACTACCTCTTCTTATTATGCAGTGCACTCCTTTAGATATCTTCAGTCTATTCTAAAAATATGTTTAATCATAAATTATAATTTTTGTTTCTAATTCTAGTTATCTAATTGTTTTCATTTTACTCTTAATCTTGTATTCATTATCAATTTGCATAGCAGTCTTGCTAGTATATTAGTATATTTGTTTTTTTATTCTAAGCAGTACTCTATCTCTTCACAATTGACTTTTTTAATCTATATTATCTTTTTACTTATTGCATCTTTTTTTGCTAGATTATCAGCTTTATCATTTTATTTAACTTTACTATGGCTCTTAATTTTAACAAACTCTATCTGAATATTTTTTGTTATAATAAGCTTTCTAATTTTTATTATCCATATTGCATTCTTCTTTTTAAGGATCTTATTTCTGCATACTTGTTCTAAATCTTTACTAATGTTTCTTATTGCTATATTGCTATCTGTATATATTTTTACTTGCTTTTCTCTTGGTATTATTAAAATTGCAGCCCATATTGCCACTAACTTAGCCATTGTCGATGTTTGCCATTCTTTTAGACCTAATGCTATCTATTCTTCTGATCATTCTTGTGTTTCATCTATTTGCACCTATTTTATGCTCATACTATTTCTGTTTCTTGTGTCTTCTTTAGTCTTCAGGTTTGCTGCTTCATCTGTGTATATTATATAATTGTTTTTGTTTCTCATTATATTTCTTCTTAAGACTTCTACTATTTCTTAATTAATACTGTCTTTTAACTTTTGTCATCTGATTATCTCTACTTTTGGCTCTTCTATTATTCTTAGTCTTTCAAGTTTTTGTTTTTCTATCTCTAATTTGTTTGTCTTTATCATTTTTATTATTTGATCTATTGCTATTTTGATCTTGTTACTGCCTTTTTTTATCAATATATCTAGAATCACATTGATTCTATTATTTACTCTTATCTACTATTGGCAGCTATTTTTTCAATATTCTTCTTCTCTTATACAACCTTTATATCTGTTAATTTTGATAGCTAATTTATTTTCTTTACTCTACATTTGTCAATATTTTACTAATATTTTTTTCTTTTTCTTCTTAACTATCTTTTCTAATTGTCAATTGTTTTGTACATCATGTGCTATCCATTCTTTTCTTCTTTTATTTTTTAAGATATATTCCTATCTCATCTGCATTGCTTAAGTATTTTGTCTAATTGTTCTAAATTGTCTTTTAACTTCTATATTTTTTGGTCTAATGAGTATTTCTAGTTCTATTGCTTTGAATCATTCTGGTTTTTTTCTTTTACTTGATAGATCTTGGTAACTTTTTAGCTGCTGCCATGTAATTAATTTCACTTTTTTTGTATCTATCAGCTGGCTTAAATATATTAAGTCCACTTTATTTATTCTAGTATTACTTCTTTTCTATAACTGCATATCTATGAATTCTCTTATTTTAATTTTATAACCAAATATTGTCTATAAATTGCTTTCTATTCTTACATTTATATTAAGCTTTTTTGCTTTTAGCAATGTCAAACAAACTAGGTTATTTTTTTAACCTTCTATGTTTTCTGGCATCTCCTTTATTTTCTATATATTTTTCATTAAACCTGCTTTCTGGCACCCTTGTGTTATTCTTAGTTTTGTTAACTGTCCAAAACTATCTTATCTATTTAGTTTTGCTAATAGGTCACTTATTTTTTTTGTTATTAATTTTTGTTATAATGTTCTGCAGCTTTCAAGATCTTTGTATTTTATTATGCAGTTTTCTAATGTTCATTGTAGGTTACTCTTTTGTTTCATATATTCTAAATTTTTATCTTTTTGTATTTTCTCTAACAGTAGATTGTAAAAAAGTCACTATATTAATAAAGATATTACTTCTACTTGATCTATGTCATCTTCTGCTATTATCTTTTTTGTTAAGCTGTAAGCTGTAATAATTTTTAGTTGTATTTTATAAAACAAATCCAAGATGTATTTTATTGTTCTTCTAAATACTTTAACCCTTCACAGTACTAGTTCTAAACTCTCAAGTAGAACTGAGTTAAATGCTTTTTTTATGTCTTGCAGAAGTATTCATATTTCTTTATCCTTTTTTTTGCTTCTTCTATTATTATATTAAGAATATATACTAGTTGTTCTGTTAAGTTGCCTAGAAGGCCTTCATAATTTGGTCCTTTAAGTATTTCTTTTTCTAAAATGTTTCTATTAATACTATCAGTTGTATGTTATTTAAACTATATTCCTACTTAACATCTTTAAATATTAGGTAAACTTGTACTATTTTCTATTTTGTTAATATCTTTTTTTCTTCTAAACATAGATCTGCAAAGCTTTTAAATGCTTTTTATATTTTCTTTCTTGCTTACTTTATCAAAATGTAACTTATACCTAATATACCTAGAGTTGTTTCTGTTTTCAGTTCTCTTAATGTTACTTCTCATTCTTTTTCCTCAATTTCTTTTTTAACTTCTGTATACTATTTTTTTTTAATGTTTCCTTATAGTTTATATATTTCTTTTTACACTTTTGACATCTCTTCTAATCTTGTATTTCTTTTTCTGAATTGTTTTTTATAGTATTCTGCTACTTCTACTTTGACATCTTCTAAGCTTGTTAATAGATTTGTTTTTTCTTTTGTTTGTTTGATAAATCTGTCAAATACTATTTTCTTATAAGGCCTATTCAAGAGACTTGCTATTATTTTTTTCTAATCTGTTCTGATTATTTCACATCTTTTATCTAAATTCTCTTCTATTTGTTTTCTTTGTATTTGTTTTTAGTCCTTTTTTTTCCTTTCTAATAGTAGCTTTTTCTAACCTCTTATATCTTCTGTTTACATGTTTGACTATTGTCTTTGTAGTTTTGGCAATTTTGTACTGATTTTTTTGCTTAGTATCTTTAATTGTTTATTCACTTCACTTCTTTTCTCTTCTGTTACTGCTTGTGTTTTTTTAGTTTTTGCATGGTTGATTAATTTTTATAATTTAATAATGCTTTTTTCTTGTTGCTGTTTCTTCTGATTTTTTCTTGTTAGTTATTATGTTAAATACTTTTTTTTGAATATATGTTTACTTGTTACTGTAATAATAGCTTCTTTTATTATATCCCATATATTGTTTATTCTTTCTGTTTTTCTTTTCTTATTTTGTTCTTTCTTGCAAATATTTTTTAGAACCTTTTTTATTTCTAACTGATTTTGTAGCTTTTGTGTATAATTTTTCCAATCTTCTAATTTTGTTTGATCATATAAGTAGACTGTCTTTTTCTTTTAATCTCTGCCTTGCTTTTAACTGCTATTATATATTTGATTCATATTTCTGCTATTACTATCTTGTGGCTACTCTCTGTGATTTCTTCTATCTCTTTGATTTCTGCCTTCTGTAGTTCTAAGACTAACCCATCTAATATTTATATATAGTTAATTATTGTTGTTGCTTCTTTATTTGACTATGTGTATTATCAACTTATTGAATTTATGTCTCTATATGTATCTCTGAAGTCTTGTTTTTTTATCTAATTGAAGATTGGCAGCCTTTTATAGTTTGTTGTTTGTGGATGTTATCTATCTAGAATATTGTATACTGTGTGATTAAAATTATCTATTATGATAATTTGTGCTTGTCTCTTCCTCTTTAAGATTATTTCTACAATATTTTGTTTAATGTTTTTTCCTATTATCTTATCATTTGATAGTATATATGCTGTTATTACAACTAATTCTAATTGTTTAAAATATAGTGTAATCTTTATCATATATTCACTTATTTTTTTAACTGCACCTATATGCTTTTTTTATTGTTTATCAATTATAATTTCAATGCCCAAACCTTTCTTCTTATTTTTAGCTGCATTTGTTTAAAAACCTATATATCTTTTACCTATCACATATGTTAGAAACTTTTCTTCTTTTTTTGTAAGATTTGTTTCTATAATTTTTAATATTGTAATTTTTTTTTCTTCTACTTAGCTGATTAGATTTTCTAATTTTCAACCTTTAGTCTTGAGTTCATTCACATTATAACATGCTAGTTTTATTTTCTTTTTTTCCTCTTTTTATCTTTCTTTTAGTAATCTTTGTTTTATTTCTGTATTTTTAAGTTCTTTTTTTTTTTTTACTATATTTTCTTCTTCTTGACATGGAGCTTCTACTTTTCTTCTTTCATTAAACACCCTTTTAATTCACAAAAACTCTTCAATCTTCTTGACTATATTTATTAGTTCAACTGTAATACCCTTAAGAGTGATTAACTAGACTATTTCTTGTACCTAGTTGCATTTCTTCTATTTTGTCTAGTCTATTCAAAATTTGACACAAAACATTTTCTATTTGTACTGTTCTTGCTTAACTTGCAGGACTGTTTTTGAGTTTCGTTTTCTTTAAATTATCTTCTTTTACTTCTATGTTGGCATTTTTGTCTTCTAACCATTCTTTTATATTTTGTATCTAGAGGTCTAAACCTATTTTACTATAACTTTTACTTGGCTTTTCTTGCATTATATTTCTTATTTTTGATATCTCTTGTCATTTGCTATCTACTTTTAATCTTTTTTGTTTTCTTTTTCTTGATTTATTATTTTTTTGTACTTCCTTCTTTTAGAATTTTTTTAACTTACTCAGTAGTTATTGTACCCATATTGGTATTGTTTAAGCTTTTTTTGCTACTAGAGCATTTGCAAAAGTAATTATTGCAAACTTCTTTTAATTTTTATTTCTGTTGTATAGGATGTATACTGCTTTTGCATCTTTGTTTTTTTTTGGCATCATAACAGAAGCACTTCTGAGCTCCTCTTGAAATGTTTAACAATTTAGCTATATACTGTCATTGCTTGTCTTTTTGGCTATAATCTTCATCTCAAATTGTTATATATGTTAATTTGTTGTTGCCAAGTGAAAGTACTTATGGAATATTTTTTTCTTTCTCTAAGCTTGCTACTATTACTGCCAATGCCTTGTATAGTAATCTTTTGACTTGTATAATGTTCAAGTTTTTGAATCTTTTGCACATATATTTAATCTCTTTTTTATTAATATTTGGTGATAGATCCCATATAGTTAACTATTTTTCTTTTTGCAATTTTTTTTCTTTTTTTTTGTTTTCATTATTTTTTATTACAATGCTTTTCTTCATAACATTTTTTTTTTCTTCTTTTTCTTGTTTCTTTATTTCTCTTGTTTTTCTTGGTTTTTTATTTTTGCTTGTTTGTTTTTTATCTTTTCTTTTTCTTTTTTTAATATTGTATTTCTCTTGCTGTTCTGTTTTTTGATTTTTACTCTTATTTTCTTCTAGAATGAGTTTAAGTCATTCATCTTTCTTTTTCTTAATTCTGTCTATTGCTGTATCTTTGCTATGTTTATAGTTAAAATCTACTTTTATCTAATTGTTTCTATTTTTGAATACTTCTTTAATTGTTTTAATATGATAATTATTTTCTAGGATTCACTAAACATACTTTACTCTTTTTTTTTTGGATTCATCTGACAAAGCATATGTTGATACATTTGCCTTAAAGGATTTGTTCTTGTTACATATTCTGTTTTCTAAAAACTATCGACTATGCTCAATTGTACTTACAAAAAATGAGATGCTGATTTCTTTATTAGTTAATTTTTCTTCTTGTATTTTTAATTCTATGTTTGTATTCTTACTATTTTTCTCTATTTCTTGCAATGTAACTTTTTAGCATTTCAGATTTATTAGCAGTTTGACTTGTTTGGTGATGCAGTATAGTAATGCTAAGACCTTTTATTTGTTCTTCTAATATTCTCAGCCCTTGCTTATCATTTGTTCTTTTTTTTTCTTAATGTGTTAGCTCTTTGTTTATATTTGTATTATATTCAAAAAAGTCTGAATTGAAGCTTATTGATTTAAGCTTTTCTGCTATTTATCGATTATCTCTTTTTTGAGCCAATCTGTTTTTGTTACTTTTAGTGTTTCTAATATTTGACCATATATTAACATATTATAAGATGTAATTTGTTTTGGATCATATATTGCTAATTCTTTAACAATATGCTTTATATTATTTGGGTTCTGTATAAGAGTTTTGAGAACTTGGTTTAGAATTCTACAGTCTACATGTTTTTAATTTCTATTTCCTATTCCTCTAATATAGGATATGATATCTGTGTTGTAATTTTTATTCATTAGTTTATATTCTAAAGTAGGAGCTTGCAAAGTGCCTATTTTTGAAACTTGGCTTAGCCTACAGTTAGAGTTAAAAATTTTTTTTAGACCTGACCTGGCTCACATTTAGAGTTATTTTTTTTTTGCCAGCCTGGTCTGACCTGCATATGTTAAATTTTTTCTTCAACCCAGCTCACAAAAATTTCTTATATAATTTTACAAATTTTTAGGCCTATACTGGCTTACAATTATAAAGTTTTGCAAATTTTTTAGCCTGGCCTAGTCTATAATTATAAAATTTTGCTTCAGGCCTAGCCTGGCCTGGAAAAATTTGCAGACTGGGCCAGGTCGGGCTGCAAAACCCAATGCAGGCCTCTATTCTAAAGATTGGATCAAAATCTTTTTTTTTGACTAATCTGTATTTAAAATTAAACTTTTTAATATTTGTTAATATATTGTTAATATTGTAATAAAATTTACTAAAAACTATCAAGCTGTAGCAAATTTTAAAGTGATGAAGGTCGAGTGGAAGATCTTTTATTTAAAGGAAAATAAAATAAAAGAAAAGAAGAAATATAAAAATAAATAAAA
>CAJVQA010000123.1:0-43140 GCA_910591915.1 Cetraspora pellucida
TGAAAGATATACAGCGTACACATATACAAACATATTCTGATGACGTTTATAAAAGTAAATTTATTAATTATACTGCGCCATTTTATCAAGGTAATTATATTTAACCACATTTTAATAAATTAAGTTTATATATTAATATTAATTGAGGATAGTATTCTCTTCATTAATATATAATTTCTGAGCAAAAATATCCCGATAATCATCTAATTTCTAAATAGATAAAGGTGTAATTAAATATTTTTGCTCAAAGTTTAAAAAAATTTAAAAATTTTATCGACATCAAACTCTGCAAAATTTTTAAAACTTAAGACACATTGACAACTTCTGAATTAAATACAAGAAAAATTTTATTTAAATTTTATGAAATTTTAAATTTGGATAAGATTTTATTAAAATTAATTAGTTGGTTTCAGATATCTTAATTAAATATTCAAAAAATTTTATTTTAGTGTAGTACGAATACTAGTTGAATATTGATGAATTATAATAATAACTAATAATAATTAATATAAATTATAATTTTTTTTAACAGATAGTGGAGTGAATGAGTTGAATATTGATAGTAATACATGAGAGGCGCTCCGATCTGACCATAAAGGAGGCTAGTAACAAGACATGGTAACGAATGAACATTATGAATTGTATCTGCTTTGTTTATTAAGTTTTTAAAATCTATTATTTTAACGTATATGGGCTGTAGTGCTTATAAAGGCCACGTCCAAGAACAATAAAAATTATTAATTCAGTAAAACAGTAACATTTACTACAATGTTTTATAGAAAGGAATGTTCAATTTAAATTTTTATTTTTAATTGAAATAAGATTGGATTTTATTGCCTATGAACTTTATTTCGAATTTTGCCCAATTAAGACTAATTTAAGATAACATTCAAAATCACACCCCTGCGTGTCATTCTGTGAGATTATAGTAAGCTAATCTATCATTTGAAAATGTTTATTTTAGTACCAATATTATATAATTAACATTTTTTAAACAAATAAAATACTTATAAGTAACCTCAAACTTTTTGTAATTTAATTTAATAAATTATCTTAATAGACTTTAGTCTCAAGAAATTTAAAATTAAATAAAATAATAAATCTATCCTTGGAAGGTTACTTTTCTTTTAGAATTAATATTTTTAAATAAATCAATTTTAGTTAATGTCAGATTTATATTTAAATATTTACATTCAAATCAATTTTAAAATGTCCTAAAGCATATTCCAAAACTTTATTAAGTATAATTTCTAATTAAAATAGGACATTCTATTTTAACCTATTACAACTAATAATTTAAATATTGAACTTTGCAATAAATAATTAATGCCTCTGCATGTGTGATCGTACTGGCACAACTGCTGCACAGTTATCTTATTATATAGGGTGCGGGTCAAAATTCCGACAAACAGAATTCCGACAGGTCATAATCCCGACAAAAAATCCCGATAGTTGAAAATCCCGACAGCAAGAATTTTTAGGTAGAAAATCCCAGGTATGAGATATGTTTAAAGCGAAATAAACTTTTATAATTTAATTAATTTTAGGGTTAGGTCACTTTAGATAATGTTAATATAGGGTTTGCTATGGTCTATGATATTTTTTATCAGAGTTTTTAATTTTTAACTGTCGGGATTTTTGACTGTCGGGATTTTTAGCTGTCAGGATTTTTTTGTCGGGATTATGACCTGTCGGGATTCTGTTTGTCGGGATTTTGACCCAAACCCAGGCAATAAGATTTTATTTGCATTCATTAAAGAGAAACATTAAAATAAATAAGATCAATAGGCTATTTATTGTGAGTGATAATTTAAAGCGATAATTCTCAATGATTCTCAATAATTATTTACTGAGTCAATACCTTTCTAACTTTAATTGAAGAAATTACCGTAATTCAATTTATAAAATCTTAATCAAAGTTATCATTATTAATAAGAGGTTTTCAGAATTAAAAATGAGTGGGAGCTTAAAAGTTCCAACTTCTATTTTTAAAATTCAGACACAATGAACTAAATAGACGATCACATTAATAAAATTAGAAATGAGTATGTAAATAATTCTATACTTAAAAAAAATAGAATTTATGTACCATATATTTCAATGTAAATAAGTCATATTAGATCAATGTACGTATCAAATAATTAAATTTGTAAAAAATCGCATTGACTAATTTCTATATTAACCTAATGTTACTCAAATATCTTTAGCTGCGTTCAAAAGCAAAAATGAAAAAGATTTATGAGAAAATATTTAATAAAAAAAAAATAATCTAGAAGATGCTAATGTATTTAATGAACTTAGATACAATTATCAACATGGAATAGGAGTTGAAAAGGATGAAAATAAGGCATATATTCATTATCAAAAATCTGCTGAAGCGGGAAGCGCTGCTGCAATAAATCAAGTTGGATATTGTTACCAAAACGGAATAGGAGTTGAAAAGGATGAAAAATAAGGCATTTATTCATTTTCAAGAATCTGCTGAAATGGGAAATTCGAGTGCAATATATAATATTGGACGCTGTTATCAAAACGGGATAGAAATTGAAAGGATGAAAATAAGGCATTTATTCATTATCAATAATCTGCTGAAATGGGAGATTCTGCAGCGACATATAATATTGGATATAGTTATCTCTATGGAATAGGAGTTAAAAGGATGCAAATAAGGCATTTATTTATTATCAAGTCTGCATATATGGGTGATCCTTTTGGAATGTCTCAAGTTACTTATTGTTATCGAAATGGGATTGGAATACCAAGAAATTTGCAGAAAGCTGATTATTGATATAAAATGTAAATAATTTATTCACCTACTTATTTATTTTTTTTATAGATAATTGTAATTTTATGACATTATTTTTCAAATCATAAATAGGGAAAAAGATAAGAGATTAGGTGATTTAAATTATTAATATTCGATTCATTTTTGAAATTATTTAAGATTTATTAATTGCCATTTTTAGATGCGAATGACTGGATGCATGAAAATACTGATATTGATGATGGTATAAAAAAATTATTGGTTGAAGGAAAATATTCATTGTCATGGATTTCTTATTATAATGAATTCAGGAATATTAATAAAATAGGGCAAGGTGGATTCACAACAGTATATTTCTAATTGGATGGACAAAAAGCAAAATATCGACAAGGGTGTCACGCTTAAATTACTTCACGGATCAATGTCTTATAATGAATAATTTGTTAAAGAGGTGGTTTTATTTAATGCATATTATTGACTTATTAAAATTATTATACGAAATTATTAATTCTTCTGCTTTATAATTTTAAAGTTAAAGGTATATTATGATATTAATTCTAGTCATCCATTATTTTTAAGATGCTATTAAATGTCAAAGATTGACAAATTAGAAGATTATATTATTGTTTTGAAATATACAACAATGGGTTTTTTGCCTCAAAATCTTCATTTAATAGCAAGAATAGACTGGAAAGCTAAGTTAATCTTATTGCATTTTACTGCTTTGATCTTGAAATGATTCATTCTCAAAGTCTTATTCATTGAGATTTACATAGTGGCAATATTTTGCAAGATAATTTATATAGTGAATACATTGCTAATTTAGGACTTTCAATGTCAATAGCAATAAATTCAGAAAAACATTAAATTTATGAAATTTTAACATATGTCACATCAAAAATTTTGAATAGAGGACAACATTTAACAAAATTATTATAAAAACCTCTTTGTTAAGTTTTCTTTTAGATAGGTAGAAAAGCCTATAGGTGTTATAGAATTGAAGAGATTTTAGAAGTTTTAAGAGAGTGTTCAGATGTGTTGAAATTTTTTTGAGGTATTCTATCTAGTTTAGGATTGGAAACATCATTCAGGTCTTCTATTAAGATAATTTTGTAGTTAGTTTTGTTGAGAATAGGAGTAAGGTATAAAAGAATATCTTTTCAAAGTTTTTTTTTCTTGAGTTGGAATATAAATTTAAATTAATTTGACATAAAGATTTTTAAGAAAGATGTTAATTTCTATAAAGAAATTTTTGTAAATTTAAATTTTTTTAATATATTTAGTGAGTGATTTGTGAATTAAAATTTCTATATCACTTTGGCAAACATTACTTGATGTCTAGAAATTTTTATAATTTGTAAGTTTTTGTGAGAGTATTGAAAATTTTGCTTTTTTAATAAATAAGTGTGTTTCTAATATTTTAAAAATGTCTATTTGATTTTCTAAGATATAGTCAATTAAACTTAGTTGTTTGTAATTGTCTAGAAGATCATTAATATTAAGTAAATGTATTTTGATTAATGTCATATTGTTTAAAACTTCTAGTTCATTTGTGTTTGTTAGATCAGTTTTAGTTAAAGAGAAGATGTATTTAGATGTAATTATTGGTAGAGTATTCAAAAATGGTATTATAGTGATTAAATTAGATAGTTGATTAGACTTAGTAAAAGAGATAGAGTTTATATTAGGTATTTTCAAGTTTAAGATAGTTGATAATAATAGGTGACCATGTGTTTTATAGAGAGGAGGATCTAGTATAGTATAATTTGATATTGTTGGTTTTATAGTATTTAGGTAAACATGTAATTTTGTTTTTTTTGAGTTTATCAATATTTTAATTGGATTGAGAAAAGAATTGTGATGTAGATGTTGAATAAATTTGATAAGTGTAACAGGTTCTAGTATTTGAGATAGTTTGTAATATTTTAAGACTTTTTTGTAATATTTGTTTAACTTTGTAGAAGTTGAAGTATTGTAAAGTCTTTTACAGAAATGCTTACTATTTAAGCTCAGCTTGCACAGCTATTAATAATACCATAGCCTGTTCTGTATATTGGGTCTGGCTGTCATATTTCTGGTTCTTTACTGCAATAGGCTTTACTGCCTGTTTATTGTTATTATTCTCCTTTAAGAATAGTCTACTAGGAGTGAAAAATATTATAATCTTAAAGACAGCAGTTGGTTTAATGTTATCTATAAAAGAACTTATTGAAAAGAGATTTTTTTTTATAGATTAAAGTTTTCAGAGAATTTGTTTTAAAAAGTAAGGTTATTAAAATTGATATCCTTAGTATTAAATATAGTTGAGTTTTTTTCTTCTTTTTCTTTGAAATTATTTAATTTTTGCATAAAAAGTATGTCATTGTATTAGGTGGAAATAAAGATATTAAAGTGTTTAATTTAAAAATTTTCAGCTTCAGGATAGTATATTTTATTATAATCTATTTTAATTTATTTGAAAAATATCTTAAATTGAAATTAAATTTCATAGTAGTTGATTATGTAAGCTAATGTATGAATGTTAGTAATAGAGTCTATGATTTTTTTAAGAGCTTTATCTTTAGGTAACTCCTGAATACTATTATTTTCTGCTATATTGTAAATATTTTTTTAAGTATTAGTAAAAGTAATATATAGTTCAAATAATTTCACTATTTTATTGTTAAATAATGCAAAGTTTTTTTAGTTAATGTAACTAATTTTCTTAGTTCAGTTGTATATGTTAGTTTTAAGAATATTGCTACTAATTGTTGTTCTTGTTAAAATAATTTGGTTTCTAATGAGGGGTAATCACATTCTTTTGTATTAAATTCTAATACTGGATAAGATTTAAATGATTATAAAAAATAGTAATTGGAAATACTTTTGAGGCAATGTTTTGTATTTTCTGACAATAATTTGCAAAATTTGTTATTATATTTATAAAATAATAAAGTGCTGCTTTAAAAGTAACTTTAGATTATTCTTAATATATAGATAAGATATTTGGAAGAAAATAAGTTTCTGATAAGAGTTTTTGGCAGTTTTCAATAAGCTTTTGAGATATTAACATTTAGATATAGTTGCTTGTTTTTTGTTAATTAATTTTTTTGAATTAAATTTTGTACTTTTTAAAGAATTTTTGAAACTAGGTTTCATAAGTTTTGGTATGGTGTTTAAATAAAGCAATTTTGAAATCATCTTTAAATTTTTTTACAAAAATGTTCAATATAACTTTAATGTTGAATCTATTATCATTTTGAATATTAAATAGTAACTTATTTGCAGTATAATCTATATCAAAATTTTAAGTAAAGTGTAGAGGCTTGATGTTAAGTTTTTTCATAAGTTTTTTAAAATTAATAGTTTTGTAAATATAATTTAAATATAAGTATAATGTAACATGTTAATGGCAACTATTTTTCTGTTGTTTATTAAATATAGTGAAATAAAATAATATGATTAGAGAATATATAAATAGTCTAGTTAAATAAAAAGTACTATTGTAAATTTGGGTACTAAGCCTTTAAGAGTTTTAATTAAAACTTTGAAAGAAATAAAGTTTGATTGATCAAATTTAGAATTAGTTTTAAGAATAAAGTCAGTTAGAAATTTGGTTTGCTATTAGCTATTTTGTTAAATATATAGTAAATAAATATTTAGTGAGAGGGGATGGGGTCTTGTAGCCTAGTAGTCTAGGTGCCTCTCTCTCTACAGACAAGGTCAATAGTTCAATTTCAGCTGGAGGCAAAAACTCTGTAATCTACAGAAGCATATGAATATACATAAAGCCCTGTGTCTAAGTTTATGTGAATAAAAGATTAGTGTATAAGAAAGTTTTCAGAAAGAAGTTTTCCAATATAGAGAGTTGGTGCTCAATGCATAAGAAGCAAAAAACATACCAGAAATAGAGAGATGGTGCACTAGTGGGTGATATGGTGAACATAAAAGGAAACTATAGAAAAGGAATAGACTTACTGAAATTCGAACATTTTTGGCATCAAAACTGGTTCTAGTAGATACAGAATCTACTAAAATTGGATAAAATCTAAGGAGTATTCTTGTTACTATACTTAGTAAATTTGTATTAAGGATAAATTCAAAAGGACTATAGATACTTAGTAATATTCAATAAGGTAATACTTAGATATAAATAATAATTAGATAGCCCTAACATGTTCTGTCTTAATCATAGTAATATACTGTATTTCAGATATAGAAAATCAGAAAGTTTAAATAGAGGACTCATAGGCAGGTCTTAGATATAGCATTTAGTGGATAACCTATAGGCAGAATCCTTAATTAGATAATAACTAAAGTTATACATATGACTAGTTGTACTTTTGCTGATATATCATATAATTATACATTATTAATAATAAAAGGACACAGGCAAGGTCACCCTTGAAACTAAAAAAAAAATATTTAGTGAGATATCTATTATTTAGTTTGTGTCAGTTGGTTCAGTAGACATTGCTTGTCTTAAATTAAAGTTTACAAAATGTGATTTTAAAAATAAAAAAACTAATAAGCTAGTAGTATACTCAATTTACTATATTGTTGCATTTTAGAAATAATAGAATAGTTTAGAAACGAGTCAAGTTATTTGTTGTATCATATTTTTGTATAGTTTCTTTTTCTTTTTGTTTATTATTTTGTTTTTGATCATTATTATTTTAGTTTTTTTGAGTTTTGTTAATTTTTGTTTGATTGTTGTCTTTAGATTCATTTATAATTTTGGTTTTCTTGGATAATTTTGTAAGGAATTTTTTGAAAAGTATACATTTTTCTTCTGCTGATAATTGTTAGCATTTAATTTTACAATATAAATTGTGTTGTTTCCAGTTCATAGATATTGAAAGTGTTGGATATTTGAGTTTAAAAGAATAAATGCATTTTGTATGAGCAGAAAAACCTCCTTCATCTGTTATAAAAGTTAAAGCTTGTTGATTTAGAAAGTATTAGTTATCTTTAAAAATAATACATAGTATATTCTTGATTTTGTATATAATACAAGTATATGTATAGTATACGTATAATTTAGAAAAAAAAGAATTATAGAGGTTTATCTAATGTTATTACAAAAGATAGGAAATGAGTAGATGATTTTATATTTTGATTGAAATTTGGATCTTGAAAGGCTTTTAAGAGATTTAAATAATTTCACATCAAAATTTATTTCTATAAAGTTAAATGAGTTTGGAGTGTTTTTAGAGATAGATTGTAAATAAACTAAGATAGTAATATGTTGTAAGACTAAGTAATTGTAATATTTTTGTAAAGACAGATGGCAATGACAGTTTCAGTAGGTTTTACAAAAAAACAAAAGTTATTTTGAGAATTACATTTTGTAGAATTGAAATTGATAGGCAGAACTTTGAGAGTTTGGATATTGCTATTATGAGTAATAGTACTGCAACTGTTAATATATTTGGTAGTGTAATTATCAAAGTCAAAAGAATCAGGTTCAACAGTAATATTAAATAGTATAAATTGTTTATATAATATTGATTTTAAGAAATTTTCTTAACTTTAAGGGCTATTAGATTATTTAGAAATGATTTGTTAGATGTAGTATATTTGTAGAAGCTAATTAAATGTTTAGAAAAATTTAATGGATATCAGAAAAGTGAAATTTCTAGGACACCTTTGCAGTTTTTCCTAAAATACCAATAAAAAAACCTGCAAAGACAGGTTTTAGTTTTTATCTTTTTCTTTGTAATTTAGTGAGTTTTGGTTTGTTTACAATAAATTATATATTAAAATAACCTGCTTGAGGTGCTTGATATTTTTCTACTAAGAAATAAAATATGTTATTTTAGTAAAATATATAGTAAATAAACAAAAACCAAAATTGTAGTTTTTGAAATTTTTCTTAGTAGCCAAGTGTTATTAAAACTTAAAACTTGGCCACCTAGGTAAAAAAACTGAGCTCAACAACTTTACTTAAGAGTGCAAGTAATATTTAGTTAGTAAGTTTGTGAGAAATAATTAAATGTTTTTAGTAAAAGTTGGTACAATTAAGCTACAAAAAGAGTTATAGAATTAGTTCTTCAGAGCTAAACATTAAACTGCTATACTTTTATAATATTCACTTAAATTTTGATATTTATTTTTTTGATATCTTTTTTATTGTTTTTTACTAACTACAACTAAAAACTAACAGAACTTATCAGATTTTCAATTCAGATGCCTGGTATAGTATATTTTAGTATTCTTTTTTTTAATGATTTTAGTAGTCTAGTTGGTCATATGCTCTTTTACATATCTTGTTATCTGAGTTATCTATCTATTTCTACTAAAAATATTTTATAGCCTTTCATCAGTTCAACAGCACTATTAAAAGTTTGTATTATTTTCTTACTTAGAATTTTCAAATAAGTTTCTAATTTTTTAGTTTCTTTATTTTTTGTACCTAGTGGTCTTATCATGAGTTTGCATTAAAGTCTTATACAATACTAGTTAAAATATTTCTTTATATATATGTAATATTAAATTTTATATAAATACTCTAAGCTCCTATTCAAGATAATATAACTGAAGGTTACAAATATATTAATTTAATTAACTAACAAAATCAGTTATTATAATACAAATATAATTTTTAAAATTTAGCAGCTATAAGATTTAAACTCTAGTTTGCTACTTGGAAATTAATAATCTAATCATTTTATTAGATTATTACACTTTTATATTATCTATTGCTTATTACTTTAATATTTAATAAATAAATATAATATATATAAATTGTAATTGTTTACTTTAAAATTTTATAGTTATTAATATAAAATTAATAGTACTAAATATATAGTTGACATTCTCAGAATCAGTATGCATGATGAAGAGGTTTTGTATTAGTTTTAAAAGGTTATTGAATTTGAAAATATAGCAAATAATTAGATTTTTTTCTAATTCTTTATTCTATATAAATATTTTTACACTTCTATAGCAAACCTTTATATTAACATACTAGTATTAGTTGTCATATCTTCAACTACAAGGCTATGTCTACAGAGAACTGGGAATCCTTTGCAGATATCTTATTCTAATAACTCTTATTACACAAAACTTCTATTAATAGTAAAACTAATAAAAGTATTGAAACAACTTAGCCAAAATTCAAAGCTTATTATTTATTCTGCTACTCATACTATCTCTAATAAAGTTTCTTGTAAACATAGCTACAATTATCAATACTTATCTTACAGTACTCTATTATATTTATCACTTAAAAAACTTGGTTATACTATTAAACTTGTTAAAAAACTCATTTAACACTCTAACATCTCTAACATCAATTAAAATATCTTTCAAATTAACAAACAGTCACAATATGACCTTTAACCACTTAACTTCACCAACTCATTTTGTACTCAACCTTGGCTTCAACATGCTTACTCTATTTGGAAACAACTTTTTCATGCTTGTTATCTTGAAAACTCTCTTCTACTTTGACAACAAATTAACAAAGCTATTGACAAAAGATGTGTTACTTGTACAATATATCCTATTCAAGCTATTAAAAACATTCTTAACTATTATCATCAACCTGTTCATTTCTCTAATATAAAACTGTTTAATAAGCTTATAACTGATTCACTACTCATTAAACAGCATGTCCAATTACATTTTCATAACTGAACTGTATTTAGACCTATTGATAAAACTTTTTTTACTACTTTTTGGCTACAACACTATCTTCTACTGCCTTATATCAATTTAACTTGATACCAATCTCTGAACTCTTTTATCAAAAATAAAGAACTTTCTTAAATATTCTTTTAGCTTTCTAATAACAAAGCCTGTAGTTTTATAGGCATTAGTTATGAAATGCTTAAACATATCAGCTCTGAATGCACTTTTGCTATTATTGTCTTTTTTATTGTTGTCTTCTTGAAAACATAATTTCTAAGAAATGGAAACATAGCAGAATCTATTCAATTCCCAAATATAACTTCTTTAATAATAATCTTAATCTCACTCAACCTATTAGTCTTGTTGAACATAGTTACAAACTATATACTAAAATTCTTACAAACAGACTAAGCACTATATTTTCTAATTTTATTCTTTCACCTTTTAATTATATTGCACTCATCAACAATAGCACTTCAATTCCTATTTACATCCTTAATAATCTTATTGAAGATGCTACCTGCAATCATAAGAACATTTGGCTACTTTTACAAGATATGAATAAAGCATATGATTCTGTTAACTTTACTTTTTTTAAACATTCACTTTCTCATCTGCTACTCTCTTTATCTATTATCAATATTCTCTTTGATCTTTTAACTGATCATTACAATCAAGTTATTACTAACCTTGGTCTTATTTCCTTATACCTAGTTTACAATACTATTGACTAAAATGAAACCATTACTCCTTTATTATAGCATATATATTATAATTTACTTATCTTATATATATGTGTACAAGTATCTGGTTATATCTTACAATCCTTTTGGGCTACTAATTTTAAACTTCAAACATTCAACTTATTACAAAAACAATGCTCTGTCTTAGCATATATAGATGATACTCTTTGGGTTGCTTTATCACAAAATAAGCTTTCTTATATACTATCTATAGCTGAATCATTTTATTCTATAGCCAATATTTTGTTAACCCTTTAAAATCTATTCTAATTACCAATAATCCTTCATTTCATTACATTTCTATTTCTTATAATAATCATTTTCTTTCATTTCACTCTTCTAAACAACTCTTTAAATTTTTGGATTGCTAGTTTACTTTAGACAATAGGCAATCTAAACAAACAAAACTGCTTATTGCTGAATTCTTCCAACTTATTCAAATCACTAAAACCAAACATATCACTGACTCACATACCTGTTATATTATTAATACAGTTATTATATCTATTCTTGAATATCATCTTTAAAACATTGTAGTTAGCTAGCCTACTTGCAATAAAATCTTTACTTAACATATTCAACTTGTTAAACTTAAAGCTAAACTTTGCTATATAATACCTTTTAGTACTCTTTTACATTCTAAATCTACAACATTAAGCATATTTGAAACATTTAACTACAACATCATATTTCTAATCTTCTTAAACAACTTAATAATTCTGATCAATTAGGTATATCAACTTATATCTAAATTTAACAATTACAAAACAACCTTTGGTTTTTTACCAATATCTTTTTACATTCTAATCCAATCATTAATGGACCCAACCATCTAACTACAAACTTTAAAATCATTCAGCTTATCAAGCATATTAGCTAGACATTTTCTACTAACCCAACTTATAACATTCCATATACTCTTAATAATAAAGCTATCTCTCTTGAATTCCTTCTCTCATCTCATCCAAAATATTCTATCTTTAAAAAAAACTTAGATATCACAAACATTCTTTCTTGATCAACTTACAATATATGATAATTTATGCTTATTACATTGGTATTATATTTCTTCTAGACTAAGTAAACTCTCTAAAGGTGTTATACCTCAATGGTTTACCATTCTTGAGAACATTACTACAAGCCTTTTCTACTATTATAATTTATACAATCACTTTAATTTAACTCAAACAAATTATTTCTCTTATATCACTAGCTACTTTACCTCTAATACCAAACCTTGGCTACTTACTGTTCTTAATAATTAAATAATTCTTGACAAGACCAGAAGGCATAATACCCCTAAAGACCTTATCCTTATTACTTACTAGCACTGCTCATACTAGTCCCAGTTTTCAAATTTATATTCTACTTCTCTTTCTATTACTACAATATGTTCTGAATGCCAACTTAATTCTAATAAAATTATCAACAAATGCACTATCTTTATTTTTACAAACCTGGCTACAAAACTACTCTGTTGTATCAATTCTAACAAAACTCTTAATCTACATACCAACTTTTTTGATATTATATACTCAGTAGCTATTCAACATTCTTTACATATTCTATCTCCTCCTTTAGTAATAATCAATTTATAACAATTACTTTGCATCTTTTAGTCTAACCAACTTACTAATAGCTTGCAGTCCATTGCTAATTTCAACTACAATCTAACTACTATTTCATTTTACACTAATGGTTCTGTTATTAAGCTTGGTACCTCTCAATGCCTATGGACATAGGTTTAGTTTAAGTTAATAATTCTGCAACTATTTACTCATTCTCAAGCACAAGTTAAACTTTGGCCATGTTTCTTTAAAGCTGAAATCCTTGCTATTTTCTTAACAATTATAACAGCTCCTAGAAACTGTTTTGTTCACATCTTCACCAACTTACAATTTGTAATCTCTAAATACTACAGTATTTGCTCATTAGTATCCAAACTCTTTTATCTTATACTTCATACTTCTCTATTTGGCAAACTCTTATCAACTTTATTAACTCATATAACATTTAGCTTACTTTTTACAAAGTTACTGCACACCAAGATGACCTATTTAATAACCTTGCTGACCAACTTGCTCATAGTCACCAAATACTACTTTTTTTAATATTCTTAACTAACAACCCTTACAACTCTGCCTATACCCTATTTATTGATCAATTTTCTATTGAAATTCTTATTTGATACTCTATTTGTACTATCTGTTAAGCTTATATCATAACACTTTAGATATTTCAATATTATTTTCAACAATGGTCCACTATTGCTTCTAATATCAACTGGAAAGCCACTTGGTTTTACATTAATAATAATCAAAAACTCACTAAGTTTGCTTATAGCTTTTATTTCTTTATTCTAAAAACTTTACATGTTAAATTTTCTTAGATGAATTACCTGTTTCTTACCTTTTCTATAAATATAACCCTCTTACTCCTCTTTTTGTTATCAATGTAATCAAACTAGCTTTTCATTACACTGGACTCTTTGTCCTTCTACTCAAACAATTTATCATTTAATTTTTAATTCTCTTAATTGCATCTTAAATGCTATTGCTCTTGACATATCTACCAACTTTGTTTCTAATTTACATTAAGAAATTCTTACACTTAATAGTTTTAAATTGCACAACTCTTCACACATGTCATCTCTTATTTCTATTCTATCTGGTTTAGTTTTTATTAATCTTATTTCTACTATTCATAATACTTCTATTTCTTATTATACAGCTACTTCTCTTTCTATTAAATTTTTTCTTCATTTAAACTAACAAATATATAAACAAATATGGATTCCATATTCTATTTTACATTTTGTACAGCCTCAAACTACACTTACTACAAATTTAACTTATAGTTTCCTTTCTAGTTTACCCTTATCTTCTATTTTAATATTATAAATTATTACCAAAATTGACCTTTGGATTATCCAATAGATTAAATATTATACTCTTTTCTCTTATATTATTACTAATACCCAAATCTAAGTGAGTCTTGGCCACTCTTGTAGGTTTAGGTTGCAGATTATATGTCTAAGTCTTTATTCTTTATATATAATTTAAAAGCAAGCTTTTCTTTGTAAAAACTTCAATTGACTTTCAATAAGATTAAAGGCATGACTTCATTGTTAATATTTAAAAAAAAATAGCAAATAATTAAATTTATATAATAGAAATAGGCTTGGTAGATTAATTTTTTATCAGATTTAACAGGTTATCAGCTTTGACAAGATCAGTTTTAAGAAAGTTAACTGTATTTGATATATATCAATATTATACTAAATTAGTTTTTATCAATTTTCTATTGTTATAAATATATATTGATATTTATCTTAATCAATACAAACCAATAAAAGAGATTACTATTAAAATATATCTGTTATAGTTAATAATTAATATATATCAAATTATTTTTTTGTTAATATATATCAAATTATTTTTTTGTTAATATATGCAGAAAGCAAATACTCAAACTATATAGATTTTATCTAAGATAACATAATATGTTATCATGATGCTGTAACCAAATCTTGTTAGATTGTGAAATTCACTTTGGAAATAAACTAATAACTTATTAACTAGAAAAACTGAAGATTAAGCAGAATTTTTTTATGCTGACTACTCTTGTACTAATAAACTAGTTGAATGCTTCAATAAGATCATATATAAAGTAATTGCCAAATTTATTAAAAATGTTATTGATTGAAACTTGATAATTTTTTTAATATTATTTATCTATTAAGCTGCTTAGAATTCTGCTACTTAAATGTTAACCTTTCTACTAATAAATAGCTGTAAAATAAAGTTGTCTATTCATTCTTGTTAAGAAAGAGAAATTTTAAAAGAAACTATATTGCAAATAATATTTAAACTTATAAATATTATATTCATTCTTTATAAAAAAACCATTTAGCAGATTAGTAAATAACAATGAAGCAAAAGAACTACTATAATAAATACTATAAAATTAGACTCAGATTTAATATTGAAAATAAAATCTTATATGAAAATGCTGCAAAAGGTATTTTTATAATAAAAAGTTTATACCAAAGTATAAAGAACTATACTATATCTACAACATGTTTAAAATAATGCATCTAAGTTAAAAACTATTAGTACAATAGTAATAATATATTTTTTAACCTATAGCTACTAAAGAGATATTATGAAAAAGTACTTAGTTTGTAAATTAATAAAATATTTGGAGGTGTGAAGACCTAGTAAAGTAACCAGATTGTCAATCTCCTAGTGGCAGGTCTAGAGTTTAAATTTCAATGTTAGCAAAAATTTAAAATTTTTTTATATTATAATTAACTAATTTTTGCTATTAGTTGAGATCAGATATCTGTTATTTATATTATAATAACCTGATTAAAGATCACATAGCATTTATGCAATAGTTATACATTGTATAAAGAACATAAACCAGTACTGGTCAGTGTGAAATCATGACAATTTCTTATGATCATATAAATTGCAAGAACTAGGAAAATAAAAAGCTACTTAGAAGATCTGAATAGAAAGATAGTTTGAACTTTTAATGGTATTATTATAAAAACTATATCTATGAAATAAAGCTAGAACTTATGAAGCTAGACAAATAAGCTAGTCTTTGGAAAGAGGTCAGATGAACCAACTAGGCTGCTAAAATTTTCAGATTTTAGAGAAAAAGAATACATGTTAAAGAACATATAAACCAAAGATATATAGTTACAACTTATTTTTTTGAACTATTGGTTTGGAAACTTGGTGTAACTTGAATTGTATACCAAAGTAGTAGAGATATGTTGTGAAGTTAGTATTAGAGTTAGGATGAACTCTACAAGGAGATAGCAATTCAATAATATGTCCTAACTACAAGTATTTATCTTAACTATAGCAATACTGAATCAGTTATAAGAATAGAATACAGAAGATTCTAAAAGGTTTAGTATAAGATCTATGTAAATAAACTGCTTTAAAGATATAATAGTTATGACATATTTTTACTAGCAACAGCTGTGATCATTAGTAGGCAGAAGTAGGTAAATTGATACAAAAACTAGAATATTTAAATAGAAACTACAAGTAGATTCCAGGTATGGCAGCTAGTATAGAACCTTTAGATATACTACTTAAATTAGACAATAACTAAAGTTGTATAAGTAACTAGTTGTATAGTTACCTTCTGTAGTTGTAATGTACTATTAATGAAATATATTATTAATAAAATTTTGGGTCACAAGCACTCATCTTAATATTTTTTAAAAAAAAGTATTTTATATTATTTTTGATAGTTGATTTATAACAATTGTATATAGAATAATTTTAGAATGTATAACAAAAGTATGGTTTGCTCTTTATATAATGTAATATGCTAGATTTTTAAATTATTTTTAATTTTTTTAATTTTGTTTTAAGTTTTTTTTAAAGTAATTAATTCTTAGTTGCATATGATAACTATATGTTTGAATTAAAAGTATAGAAAGGATTTTATCCTTTATTATAAACATTAATGTTTTTTTTTGTATATTTTAAAGTTTTTAAATTTGAATTTGAATTATTTGTCTTATAAATAATTATTTTTTTTTAATTGTATTTAGTATTAAATTGGATTCAATTCTTTTTCATTTTAGTATAATTTATTTTAATAAGTAGCTGTGCAACATTGTTACATAAAACCAAAAATGAGAGAAATCTATGCAGACACATTTCAGTCACAGAAATCTATATTCTTCATTGCAATCTATTCCTAATATAAGAAAATAACTCTTTATAAAAGAAGTTTATAGTACTTGCAATCTGAATATTGATTTAAATTTTAATAACTAAGCCTAAAAACCTATTGTTATGGGTTTTATGATCAAGTTCAGAAATGGGCAAATGCAATGAATTGTTGATTGAAAAATGATTATACCACATAACATTTTTCAAAGATATAGAATTAGTTTTTTAATTTGGCACAAGATCAAGGTGATCAATAAAAAGCATTATAAGATAAGTATTACAATTTTTTTAGAAGAAATTTCATCTCTTTTATAATGAATTGACTACAAGAAGAGCCCATCAAGATCATGTCTCTTCTCATTATTCTTAACTATTTTTGTTCTAACCTTTACCCCTTACATACAGCTTTTCATTACTTTAACATTTTTATAGCTTTTATAGAACCAATGAAAAATGTTTTAGTTTTACTATCCTGAAGCCAGAATTTATTATATTGTCTTCAATCACATATTTCTTGACATTGTCTCATATCTAACCCAAGTAGGATAGGTGAAGTCAACATCCATTCTCAGTGGAACAGGTTGGTTCAGATTGACCTTTTTTTATTTGAAGAGGATGGTGGGGTTCCACATAAAGGCTTGTATACTGTTATATGACTTTTTTGAAGCTGGATGTACATGTTTCAGATGAACTGTCATGAGCACTTCCAATTAGGTAAGTATGCCACAATGACATCTATTTTGCAGGTTCTATAGAGTGTCAGTTTTATCTCTAACTAGAGAAGAGAAAATCAAGGTTTTTTGGATCTACTGTGCAACTTGCACAACCTCAGTCCCTAGAGCCTTTACTTATTAAGTTTTGCATTTATATATATAAACAGCTACTTAATATGTGTAAAGTTGGGCTCTTATCATTGCTATTAATGCTTCATAGTTAGTTTTAAACATCAGCTTTTGTTGTTTGCATTTTTTCTATTTTTTCTTTACATATCAGTGAATTGATAATTCTAGTCAAATTTGCAAATTATTTGGCCAAATTTAGAACAAAACAACTTAAATGTAGTCAAATAATCTGCATATTTGACCAGAATTATGAACAATGAATTTTATTAATCAGGTAATGCAGATCTGTTTTTCTTTTAATTAATAATCTAAACCTAGATTATAAAGCTGGCCAGAATTATGCCAGCTAGCCAGAATTATAAAAATTGCACTGCGCAGCCTCAAAAAATGCCTGCACAGTGTCACATTTTTATTTCTAACAATACTAATAAAATTAATGTTAGTTCAATGAATCTGACTCAAAATTCTAGGGCTTTGCAAAATCTATAAAACATATCTGTATTAAGAAATAATCAACAAGATTTTCGAGTAAGCCTTTGATGATTGTGATTATGATTTTATTAGTCTGATAAAAAATTTAATAAAAAAAATAAAAATTACTAAATATTTAGCATTAAGGCCTTTAAATTTATATTAGAACATTAATTTTTGTATTTAAAAAACTTATTTTTACTATTATTTGTTATAGCATCTTCAATTTTACAGATGTATATGCTCATTTAAGGTTTTTTAAAAAATATCAAATTATGAATAAGTTACACAGACCAATCAATTTTAAGATTTTGTGTATAGAGGCATTTGTTTTTGGTGCCTACCTTTTAAAGTATTATCTGGAGTGCTACACAAAGTTATGATGCCAGATTACCCAATCATATGCTGAGAATTGTACATACATATTTAAGTTGCTTGTAAACTATATACTACATACTTCATACTCTGTTTCTGGTAAAAACAAAATTATTTTTTAATTATTTTTTGTAATCTATAAATTAAACTCCTAAACTACCAGTTAAATTACAAATGATGCTCTATAAATCCAACCTTCTTTGTAAAACTTTTTCATAAAATATAAAAAATTATGACAAAAAAAAATAATCAAAAATAAAACTGTCATACTAAAAGACCTGCAAAATAATTATTATAGTATTATACTTATCTAATTAGTAATGCCCATTATGATCTACTTGAAACATGTATGTCTAGCTTCAAGAAAGTTATATAAGGAGATGTTCATAGCAAAACAAGGCTTAGGAACTATATAATATATAGTCCCAAAGCCTTGTTTTGCTGTGGGCATTTCCATAATAGTACACAAACCTTAATACAGAACCCTATTATTCTTTTCAATTAAAGAAAAATTGATCTGAATTAACCTGTTTACATCACTATAACTAGAAATAGTTATTGACTTTATTTTATCTTTTTTAGATTTAAAGTAAGACAATGATGTCAAAGAGAATATGATTGTAATAATTATGTTGAGTTCTAACTCTAAAATAAACAATACTAAAATATTTTTATTGGTTTTATAAAGAATATAAGAAATATTAAAGAAATGAAAGGCTGTATAAAAGAGGTTAAAGATTAAAACAAAAAAAAACAAAAAAACAATGGAAACAATAAGAAGAGTCATAGCCTTGCATGTGCTTTTTTTACAATCAATTTATTATAAAAAAGATAAAATTTTTCTTTCTTAAAAGAAGTTAAAAATGATTCATATAGAGTAATTTAGAATAGTACATAATATAACCCACAAGTCAAATAAAGTTTCTAAATAATAATAATAAAAGTTATTAATAAAAACCTCTTGAATTACCTAATATAATTTTACTCATGAAAAAATTTTTTGTACTTATCTTGTAACACTTCATAATGATCACCTTGACCTTGTATCAAATCCTAAAACTGCCTCTACTATCTTGAGGAACATTACATGGCATAACTATTTTTCAAGTGACAATCTATTGCATTTGCCTCATCTCTGAACTTGATCATTTAACTATAAAGTTGAAAATTTAACCAACCACTAAAATTTGACGCAAGAGCCAACAAGTAATTGTATAAGCAATATGCAAAAGATTCCAACACAAATGTTATTAAGGACAAATAGTAAAGTTAAGTACTGTTGATGTTGTTGATGTTATAAAAATAAAGTACTTTGTGTTAGACGTATGCCAGAGTATTGCAGTTAGAGATAGAATCAGCTATGGCTATAGCCAGCTACAGCCGTAACTGAACTGAGTGGCTTAGCCAACCACTAGCCAATGCCAGATTTTTAATTTCCTGTTTGATAAAAATAATAATAATCAGTATAATTCAGTATGCAATTATATCGGCAGGTCTGCAGGGTCTGATCATCTGATATATAGAGAACTTATCATTCATAATTCCAGTCAAATTTGCAGATCATTTGGCCAGATCTAGAGCAAACCAATTTTAAGTCTGGTTAAATTATCTGTGATATAACGACTGCGGTAAAATCATCATCCAAAAAAGTCTTGAAAATAATGTGATATTGTCAATTCATTATAATTTGATTATGAATTAATATTTTTTCTTAGATTTTTAAAGTGAAAAGCAATCGTCAGAAGCATAAAATCCAATAAATATGCTATTGCAAAAATTTCCATTAACAATAAACAAAAAAAGAATGAAAATTAAACTAATCAAGAAAATGTAATTGTATCAGAAAATCTTGTAGATTTTGTTTTTAATGTTTTTCTGAAAAATTATAACTGATTATTTATTTGAACCCAGGATGCATCAACAAGAAATTATTAAACAAATAGTAACAATTGATCAATAGTATTAATAAAAACTTTGTGCCATTGTGTAAATTGGATGATTTAAAAGCAATAGAACATTCCAAATATATATTTAGAAAAACCATAATAATAACTGATAATACATTCTGTCTATAATAAATATTACATTTATTAAGTTATTCGAATATATTTGGCACATGGTGTTCGAAACTTTTGGGTAGCGTTCATCTAATAAATACAAAAATAGAAAATCTATCAGTTATAATTTTGGTCAAATTTACAGATTATTTGACCAGATTTGAAATTGGTTTGTTTTAGATCTGGCCATGATCTGCAATTTGGCCAAAATTATAACGATGAGTTTCCTATTTAACCATTATTACTGCCAGATTGGTTGGGACAGCACCACCACGAAAAGGAAGGAATGTGACAAATTGTCGCTTCAGAAACGTTGGCATTGTGTAACGTTACTCAAAGGCAGGTGATGCATTTTCGATTTGACACAGGTCAAAGGCAGCCTTTGAGAACATTATAATGGATTCAGATGTTTAATGTAAAACGTATTAAGGAGCATATGATTTTATTTATTTTTATTTTTAATGATTTAGAACTTTATTAATTAATTTTTGTTTTATTATTAGAATGGGTCTAAAGTCTAAAAGGTTATTTGATTTTTTCTAATATAATAAAATACAGGATGATTCTATCCTAATAATACAAGAAGGGGGAATTCGAACCATATTTATAGAGGATTATAAGGGAAAAAGAAGGAAGTTTCAAACACACTTGAGGCACTATTTTCTCATTGTCACCAACCATTTTACCCTTATTTGCAAGTACTTTTCCCTTTTTCCTACAACTCGTTCATTGTTACTTTAAATTTTTCTATTGAACTTTTATTTCTTCCATATAACACTCAACCAACATATGACAACGCATTAATACAGCCACAGACTTTACTTGTTTGTAGGCTACTCGAGACAGAGTCATGAGTAGCTCTTTTTGTCATGAGCCAAACCAGTCAGTACAGGGGTCATGACAATGTATCTGTGTTACATGGATAATTTAGGTGCTATATATTGTCATGTTACAGTAATGGTTATGATGTCATGAATTTCCTGTTTATATTGGTAATATGCTAGTTAATTATTTTTGTCTTTTTGCTTTGCTGTGCTCGACTCAAGGGAGTTCAGCTTTATCGATATTAATCATTAAATACTAAGAGTTAAAACCTTGTTTCTAAATAAATATAAGTTTTAAACTTTGTTGTTTCGTGTTATAAACTTTGTTGTTTTACTTTGGCTTGTTTTTTATTTTACAAAAGAAAAGATTTTCAAACATCGAACATGGTACCTTGCTTATTGTATCTTTACTTTGCTTATTATATCTTTACTTTTGCTTATTGTTTCTTTATTGTTTTCTTTGTCTGCAAAGTGAGTTAATATGAGTTTTGAAGATCTACTTGAGGAGGTTCTGAACCTTTCAATGCATGATATATCAGTAAAACCGGACTCAGCTGATATGACTTTTAAGAATAGCCTGGACAGACTAACCTTAGACACTTTGAGAATTCTTTGTAACGCAGAAGGTCTATCTGTTTCAGGATTCAAGAAGGAGTTAGCGGATCATTTTGCACTTAAAATGGCTAGTAAAATAAAAGAGAAAGAGTCAGTTAAGTTACCTAATAGTTTTCAAGTAAATGAAGATTGTGACAACCAAGCCAGGGATAGGTTGAAAGGGAATAATCATAGGTTCGATCGGGCTCAAGTTTTTGACCAGTCTGTTGAATTTGGTAAAATGTTGGAAAGGGTAGCTGATGATACTCCAGAAAGTGTCTTGTGGAACTGTATGACCGAGGAGAAGGTTCTTGAAAAAAGAAGGTTTTTGTCTTTAGAGAGATCTTTGAAGAAATTATTACAAGTAATGTTAATGAAAGCAATAGAAGAGATAAGTCAAGCTTGCAGTTAGCTGGAAATCAAAATGAGAATAAGTCTTGGCCGGAAGTTAAAATGGATAGACCAAGGGACCAGTTTGAGTATAATGAATAGAGAAAAATTAGGAGAGAGTTGGATGAAGTGTTGCTGTCTAAGTCATTAGAGCCAATTGTTAGAGCTAGAGAAATAGCCTATATGCGAGCATATATGTTGCGAGTTGTGAATAAGGAGGGCTGGGATGTTGCATCAGCCTTAAAAGATCCAGCTAGTAAGGATCCATTGGAGGCTTCTCTTAAGGAGAAGTTAATGTTAGCGAGACAATCAGTAAGAAGTAAAAAGCGGAAGACAGATTACTCATCTGTGGCCACATCTTCGATGACATACCCCTTCACTTCTCAGGCCCATTTAAATCCCTATGCTCAGTTTATGCAGCCAGTTCAGAAGTCATATCTGGATCAGAGTAGTATGCCGTTTTATCATACAACTGTACCTCAGCAGCAGCTACCTAGTCAGTTAAGCCAGTTCCCATCCTACAGTCAAATGATACAACAGTTTTTTGGCAGGCAACTACCAGTGCAAGGTAATCAGCTAAACAGTCAAAGCTGGGCTAATTTACTAGCAATGCAGCAACAATCAGTTCCCTTTGATCTAAGAGATACAGAAAAGAAAGCAGGGAGGTTAAGCAATATAATTTGCTATGTCTGTGAAGAAAAAGGTTATATTGCTACTAACTGCCCTCAAAAGAAGGCTGGTTTGCCCTTTCAGAAGTCAGAGTTGAAGCCTGAAAGTTGACTACACTCAGGATGGAGCTCAAAAGGTTGCAGGGGAACTAGGGGTCATACAGTCTGTTGTGGGAAGGGTTTATATGAAGGAGGCAATAGACTACTGAAGGAGAATTATAAAGCCAGCAGCATTGGTAATAGTTTGGTTAGAGAAAGAGATACCGTTATTTCCAAAAGATGTAAAATCTTTATTAATGAGAGTAGTTCCAAGACAATTCAGTTTCACAAGAGAGAAATTGGAATGGCTAGAGAAAGAGTTAAGCAGACTTTGCAGTTTAGGTGCAATTCGATGAGTGGGTCAAGGAAAAGAAAGGCTAGTGTTTCTGTTAAAGGTGAGCCCAGCGTTTTTGGTTCCAAAAAAGGGTCTAAAGAAGTACAGGCTGGTAGTGAACTTAAGGCATCTGAACAAGACTTTGCCAAAGAAGTCAATATGTTTTGAAGGTTTAGGGGGGTTTCTAAGATCGATCAGACAGAGTTGGTGGATAATCACCTTCGATCTGAAGGATGGTTATCACTATGTAAGGATGGACGATTGGGCTCAGCGGTTCTTGGTTTTCAATCAGGAAGAGATGTAGTATCATTATGTAGTCCTACCTTTCGGTCTTTCACAGGCAGTTTGGATCTTTTCAAAGATTATGAGGGCTTTTATCAGTTCATGAAAGGCAAGGGGAATTTTCTGTGGGAACTATCTAGACGATGTTTGGGTAGCCCATTCAGACAGAAAGACATTGTTAGAGATCAGGGATACAGTGATTTCAAAGGACTTAGCTGGTTGCAGATGGATAAGAGCTTTAGAGAAAGGCCAATGAGATCTGACACAGGTGGTAAGGTACTTGGGTTTGGAGTTAGATACAGTCCTGGCTCAAGTGTGAGTTACACAGGAAAAGTTGGAGTTGGTAAGAGAGGAGCTAGGGTCTCTAAAGTTGCTGCAGAAAGTAAGCGTAAGAAAGTTAGCCTCAATAGCTGGAAAAATTCAAAGCTTTTCATGAGCATTTCTCCTAGCTCAAGTAAAATCTCTGAAATTTTACAGCATAATAGATGTGCAGAATTGGGATATTTGGCAGTGGGATGAGGTTGTTCCCTTAACAACTCAAGTAAGAAAGGACATATGCTGGTTAAGCGAAAATCTGGAGCATTGAAATAGAAAGCCAGCATGGAAGCCATCTTTAATAAAACCAATCTTTGTAGAAGCATTGACAAGAGAATAGTGTGGAGTGTATTTGGGAAACAAAGCAGTAGGGAGTTGAATCTGACCAGGCAGGATCATAAAGACAGCACAATTAGAAAGTTTAGCAGTATTAGAGATGCTTCAGTCTTTCATAAACCTGATAGAGCATTCTTAGGTAATGTTGTTTGTAAACAACATAGTTGTAAAAAGAACAGTGATGCAAGGGGGAAGTTTGGCTTGGCAAAAGGACATGGCATGCTGCCTGTGGGAGTTTTGTGCGAAGAGCAACATTTGGATTTACAAGGTTTATTGGATTCCGAGTACAGAAAACCTAGCAGACTATCTATCAAGGAATATGAACACCAACGATTGGAGATTAAGTGACAAAATATTTCAGTAGCTGAAGAGTCAATGGGGAGAGGTGACAATAGACAGGTTTGTGGACCACCTGAATACAAAGAAGTGTCACTTCAATAGTTTCTTCTTTTGCCTAGGAACAGAGGCTATAGATGCCTTTACACAGAACTGGAAAAAGGAAATAAACTATGTCTGCCCTCCATTTGGGATTATTCAGAACGTTTTGGTTCACAGTCTGGAGTGCAAGGCCACTCTAATTTTAATTCTACCAGTCTGAAAGTCAACACCATGGTGGCCCCTCTTTTTGCTGTCTTCAAAAAGAGTGTTAAGTCTTCTGCCAGCTGCCAAGATTATTTTGTCTAGGCCTTCAGGTCAGAGAGAGTCTTGCAGAAACCCAAATTGAAAATTAATTGCAGCAAGAGTGGAATGGCCAAGGAATTGTTAATGCATGTCAAGTCTCTTGTATTTAATTCTATAGGCCCTTCTCAAAGATCCTGTTTGAATAAAGCATATGATTATTTTAGAAAGTTTTGTGGTTGGGCAGGGGTAGCAGAAGAATAAGTAAACATAGATATGTTAATGGCCTTTATAGGTTGGTTGGATATGTCAGAACAAAGTTCATATGTACAAACTTGCTTGAGTGCTTTGTCTAAAAGATGAAGAAGAGCTGGTTGTATAGACTTAACAGAAAATTTAAGAATTAAGAAGGTGATTAGGGGTTTAAGACTACTTAGAGCTCAATATCGGAATGCACCTTGGCCTTAGAATCCCTTTTCTTTAGAGGCTCTTAAAAGTTATCATAATACTCCACCTAGCCATGCCAATGAAATCTTTTGGTGACGGGACCTAGTCTTAGTAGCATTAGAGTTCTGAACAATGTGAAGGCCAGGTGAACTGTGTTCATTAAGATTAAAAGATATTGAGAATAGGGGTGATCTGTTATGGATAAAAATTAGGAAATCAAAGAATGATCCATTCGCTAATGAGAAATTTGTTCCAATTAAGAGGATTGGCAGTAGGTTTTGCCCAGTATATTTACTGAAAAAGTACCTAAAGGTTAGACCAAGAACACAAGTAGATGAGCCTTTGTTTTTGTCAAATACTGACAAACAAATGACAATAGCAGCAATATCCTCACTGGTTAAGCGAATAACAGAGAATGCGGTATTCAGGGTCATTTTACATCTCATAGTTTAAGAATTGGGGATGCCATGGCAGCTATAAAGGGAGGCATGAGCTTGACCCAGATTAAAGCTATTGGTGGTTGGGACTCAAAAGCGGTGCTACTTTATTTGAGGTCAATAGCTACCATGCAGATTAAGGCATCAGAGTTAATGGGTTTCTAATTGAGCTAAGGATAAGTTTAGTTATTCAGAGAGGAAGCTTGAAATATTTGAAACAAGTATTTTAGTAATAATACAATGTTTGAACTTTAGGTATTAAATTTAAGTGACGATACTCTTTAAGTCCCATAATTATATAGTCGTTTAATGAACTTTCATTCCGTACTAACCCTGTCTACAAGTGAGTGACAAAAAAGGTAATATTACCTTGACAGATGTACTCCAAATCGGGCGGGTGGCTTCTTCTTCAATGGATCGGCGCCGTCACTTAATGAAAAACTTGATTTGTCCTGGGTCGCGGGTATCGTGGTACCACGGTTTTCATGGGGCGTTTCGGGTGTCGTTACACGTTTTATTCCCCATGTCCTAGGGTCGGATTTGCACATAACACCATACAATTGGCTTGTCGCTTAATTTAAATATTGCAGTATGGTCATAGAACGTGTCGATTTAAAAATCCCAGTTCAGGCTAAAGTGTAAGTTTTGAGAGAACCTATGATTTTATGTGAAACCATTTTACATAATGGCAAAGGACAAAGCTTAAGCTTTGCGAAAGTCAAAGAGAAACCCCTGTTAAAATACTAAACCTCGGCAAACCGCGAAACATCTGAGCTTTAGACGGAATTAAACGGTAAACGGATGTATTTTTCTATATCACTGCTGTTATGAACAGTGGGTGGTTAATGTAAAAAGGAATCATTAACGACAGTTCTCATATTTATTTGAAAACGGTGCGACTCACTTTACCGACACTCATTTCGTAGATGTGTCGATGAAATAAACTGTCGGTAAATGAACTTGTCTGTGAAATAAGTGATGCGTAACCATTTAAAAGAAATTTGACCTCAAGCCAGGGACAGTGAATACTTCTGATATCAATTGACTAATCAAAACCAGCTCCCAGTTAGTCACTAATGCAAATTTTGATTGGTTAATTGACATCGGAATAATTTCCCCCACCACTTAGGATCGGTTCTATTAATTATTCACATATCTGTTATTAATCAATTTTATAGTTCTTCGATAGTGAAGTGGTGGGGAAATTAGGGCACCCTAAAGTAGTACCATAATATCAATTCGGGTATACATTTGTTATACACTTTACAACTATATGTTGCAGAGATGGTAAATGATCTGGTAATTCAGTTAAAATTTGGGTCATATAATTTTATTAATCGAATCGATAAAAATACCTATAATGATACGCTTACACAAGTGTATAAAAGGTAACAATATCAATGTTTTCAAGATAGCGAACTTTACTCTTATTTAAGCATTTAAAAACATACATTTCTTACTTATGAACCAGACTTATTTCCCAATGTTATAAAAATTGCAGCACTCAAAAATAGAATCTTGACATTGAAATATTCCGCAAGAAAATATATTATCCGCGAATAAATTGTCTGTGACCATGAAGTAATTGTCTACAAAGCAAAGTGCTCGGATTTTTCAAGCAGCTAAAATGGCACTAGTGATATTACGACAACTACATATCCAAATCCATCCAAAATTGATTTATTTTAATTCTACATGTCTATAGAATACAAAATAAAAAAGTTTTACCGAGTTTAGTTCGATTGTTTTTGAGATATTGCTTATGCTATTTTAGATGCTAGAAAAATTCGAGAACTCTGCTACGAATTGAGCAGTAGCATCGGTCTAAATGTCAATTATATTTAAAACAATTGAAGTTACATTGTTCATGAGTATAATATTACTAATTTTTGTTGGCAATGATGTTCGGTACTTTTGCCTGCATTAACGTAATTTGTGTCGATAATCTTTATAAGATTTTTTAATTTTGGTCAAAATTTTAGAAATCTATAGGAAACAGGTCTTTTTGTGATAAAATTTTCTAATATTTTCTTTTCATGTGTGGTAAAAATATGTGACTATTATTATTAAGATTTTGAATTATGGTTATTAACTCTGTAAAGAACACTTATTTATAAAAAATCAGATATCATACAACCTATTTTTGGTTATGCATCACTTCATTTCGTAGAAGTAAGATTTCACCGACACTCAATTTGTCATGCTTTTTCTATAAATTCTGTTAACCTAAACCCTAAAGACAATGACCAAAATTATTTGAGATTAGGTGAAATAGGCTGTTGGTGAAATGAACGTGTTGGTGAAATAATTGTCAGCGAAATAAAAATATAGGTGAATTGAGTGTCAATGAAATGCTACATATTGCAAAAGCTTCAAAATTTTTTTTATAAGGCCAATTGGTTCATAAGATACTATCATTGCCATCCTAGAAAAACTTTTACTGGGATTAGGATCGCTCTTTTCAGTGTAAGATTTGGAGACTATAATGATACAAAACTTTACAAGTAACCCTTTTTTTTACTGCGCAGAGTTACGACTATTTTTTAGATACTTTTCTCGCACTTTATCTAATTCGAAATTTAAGATAGTAACCTCATGGTTATCGTCAAATCAAAGAATTTGTCCTGACTAAATATCAGAAGCAATGCGTGATCATGAGTTATATTTAATTCTGTCATTTTAAAAATTAAACATGATATTAATTACGTGCTTAAGGCTGTATCTGTAAATTAAAGACCTCAATTAACATTAATAAAAATCTACTATCAAGACTAAAAAAGAAAAAAAAACTTTTGAAAATTTAATATTAAAATATGTGTATTTGAAATCTCCAGCTTTAGCCATTTCCAGCTTCAGTTATGACAATAATTGTTAGAATTTCTGGCTAGAATTTATGATTAAAATGTATATGCAGATTTAGCAGGGCTTATATTCAAATCGAGACCCTAAATTTCAACATCTGTCGTGACAATTATTAATATCTGTGTTTAAATGTATATTAATTTGTTAAATGCCATCAATGCTAAGATTAAATACATTTGACAACTATTATTAAAATAATAATGCACAGTATAGAATCATCTATAAAACAATAATAAATATATAACCATATAAAGATAACCTTTTCGGCAAGTATTCATTCAAAAATCTTTGGTGTGATGTGCAACCTTTTTAAATATCTTCTCAATATTTTTTCAGACTTTTAAATCACATACGAAAGAGATACGAAAATACTTGGAAAAGTTGCACATCACACTAAAGATTTTTGAATGAATACTTGTAAAAAAGATTTGCTGTTCTACCTGTGTAACGAATGCAATCAATAAAGATAGTTAAAATTTAGTAAACCTTGTAACAGTAATAAAGACTAATAAAGTAGTTGAATAGAAACTGATATGAACTGAGTAAACAATGAAATTGAGATTATCAGATAATCTCATCAAATCTCGTATATAAAACAAATTGTTTGAGACACTTATAATTGATATTTTCTTCTATATTAACTATGCAGGTAACCATACCTATATAAAAATATTTTCTCTTATTTGAATGCCTTTCAGCAATGGTAGAAATGACAATAAATATGAGCATGTTTTTTTTTTTATTCTGAAACCTTTATTAAACATTGTTTTCCTGCAAATCTTATCATTTCTTGTAGAACCAAAATTGATTTAGTACTACTTTTAATATAAATCAATGTCATACGTATATGAATTTTTATTAGTATGTATCATTATTTGTAACGCGTATTTTCAAATGAAATTTGGTACATAAATTGTCATTTGTTTACTTTTATTTGGACAAAATTATTTTTTGAGTAAAAATATATATCTATTAAATATTTTACGACAGGGTGAACCCACGTCAGAGATACCCTAGATATGCATCAAAAAAAAGCGCGAATTTCACCCTTTTCGTAGCACACTAATAATAAAATCAACTCAGCTTTCACTTTGTCCTAATATTTTTATTGTTCGAACCGTTAGCAAGGACAATAGTTCCAAGCAAACTGAATGCACATAGCCAACTTAAAAAATTTCATGAAGGAAATTTTGCAGTTAAATTAGGGTTAGAGTTTACTATTAAGTTATATCAGAAAGAACTTTTCCAACGCCAAAATTTCGCAAGGAAACCTTGTTATTAGTGCGCAGAAGGCAGGTTAATAGAGTTATGAACGATTTTTTGGTTTGGTTTGTTTTTTTGCGTTACACCACAGACATTGAAATATGATTGGCTGGCAAACTTTTTTTAGGATGCACACATCAGATTCTGATTTCCTAGTTTAAGGTCAAAGTGAAATTTGATAAGCCCCTTTGAGAGATATAGACTGATAGATCAGTACTGAAAAAATTGAATAGCACCGGTCTTACAATTATACAAATGTTAAAATCACTATAATTTTTTATGCAAATGGTTACTAGAAAAAACAGTGAGTAATTTAATAAGGTATGGATTAAATGAAGTTATCACCAAATTTAAAGAACCACCCATGCACCAAAATCTTTAGTGATTTGAGTATGATATAACTAAATAGTAGCATAGTTTGAAATTTAATCGGTAATTGTGAAGCTTATTACTGCGAACAAAAGTTATCAATCACTTTTTTGAATATTGCTTGTATGCAAAGTTTAATTTATCATGTGTTGATATGAATCAACGTAATAAGTTCTAGTGTAACGAAAAAGAATTTCAAGATACATTAGATATATGTAAATTCACCAAAAAAGACTATTTAATTAAACTGCAATGCTAGCAAGGTTTTGACAATTATCATATGATGGTATTTTTATTCTATTGTATAATTGTGAAACAAATTGCTTCAAATTTGAAAGTACAAAATTACATAAAAGAATACGGTCTTGCTCAGCCAACACTAAATCAGTCCTTGGCGTTTCAGCATCTGACTATGCATATATATACACTAACTTTTTATACTCAAGAATACTAACTCAATAAAGATGTGAAATGGATTAAAGAAGCAATTGTTAGCCAAACTATTTTGGTTTATTTTACTATACTTTATATGTAAACCTTCCTTGTTATAAATTAAATTTTTTAAAACGATAATAGTGGTCCCTTACATCGTTCTTTATACCTTATTACAGACAAATTTGCTTATGAATTATCAAAACTATATTGGATTGTGGTCTATATCAACGTATCTAATTCTGCAATATTAGCATGGTGTGTAAAGAAATTTGCGCCTAGTACAAAATTATTATTGATGCTGTAATGAAATCAGACTTATTTTGATTTGAAATTCACAAAACTTGTTTAGAACGGTTGTTAGGGTAAAGATAAGAAATTGGGGTCAATAAAGGAGTATAAAATACTGTTATTTTTTTATATTGTTAAATGAAGTTCTCAAAATTGACACCAACAAAGCAACCATTGATCAACAATATGCTTAGTTGCAATAAGGAATTGCGTAATAATATGAGTTACCGCTAATAGGATAGCCAGGTTATGATAACTCTTTCACTTTAGCTCCAGAACACAGTAGTAGAACGTTGAAGGTAAATGTTTTTTCACGTGCAATATCGGGGCCTGATAATAGTACAAGAGTATAACTTTGAATTAATTCAAAGATCACTGTAATATTAGGTCAAACGAGTTGATTAGAATTTTGATATCGAAGAAATTTGTCAAATACAATGCCACAAAGGGTTATAAACGAAAGTTCAAAATGATTTGCAGACGAAAAAAAAATTCGAATAATCAAATACAGTAAATTTGGCACGAAGTACCAATAATAAAATCTAGTAACTGTACTTTGAGATATACCCATTTCAACATTATCAAATTTTTGCTACTCATAAATTATATACTAATTCAAAATGCAATATTGATAATAAATGAATGGCCAGTCTCATGGGTATCGCATTTATTATTTATTCGAAATGAGAATAAAATTTAATATCAAAATTTGACTAATCTTTATTAGCCCAAAATTTTGACACTATTGTATGCTGTCTATAGTAAGCATTAAACGACACAAATACTACTACGGATCAATTTTCCTGGGTGCAAGCTTGTTGCTTAAGCATCCTCAGACAATGCTTATGCCATCAGAATTTTAATTATTCCAATAAGACTCAAAAAGAAATAGAAAGTGAAATAAAATTCGTAACATTTATCACTCGCACTTAGTTTAAAAAAAAGATATCCTACAATCAATCATTCTAATATCAAATAAGGTTACACATTAAAATAAGAGGTATGCACTACATAAATATTCTCCAAATATACGTTGTAGCTTGATCGCATCTTATAAGAGACTAAATTAAAGACAGGTAAACAGTGAGTCTCGTGTAATCTACCAAGGGCTTAGACGAATGAACTCATCGACTAATACTCTTCGATTGGAAGTTTTAGTTCTCTACTTTCAATTACTAATACTTATATTTTTTTTTAAATCACAAAGAATTCAGTGTGCTGAATTGATGGAAACTAAAAATGGTGATGAAATTAAATCAAAGTTTGAATTAATTCACCACTATTGGTGAGATTTGGTGTAATTAATTTCACCAGCATCTCTAGTCTAAACAGCAGATATGTAATCTATACCTTAATCTATGACTTTGATTTTTCACAGAGTATTAGCTTTAAACCAGTCAAGTCTTTTACTAAATCACGCGATCAGGGAAGATATGCTATTAATGTCGTGTTAGCTAGAAATTTAACAAACTTGTGGTAAATAGTCAAGCGTTACTTTATTAAATGCGATAATTAGGGCCGCTTGCAATTAAATTTTCGGTTAACATCACTTTTAAACTCTTAGGGGGTAAAATTAAACGATAAAATGAATATGGGCCATTTCATTGGGCGATGTAAAGCATGTGATTGGTAAGAGTTGGTTGTTCATTTTCGAGGCAATTAACTGAGGGTGGATCGAAGAATTAACTTCGAACAACCTTATATACAGCACGAAATTTTCTTATTTAATGGTCAAAATGACCTTAATCTACGATAAAATTTAACTATTACACATTAAATGGTATAAGCGCCGTATTTTAATATATCCAAAATAACACAATCAAACACTGTAATTACTTATTTATAATAAATTTTGTATCTAATATGTTATTTAAATGCTTTATATACCCCAAAGTGCTGTAAATGCAGCATGTACAATATGAAATGCACTTGCACTCGTAATCTTCCCAGAGATGAATTTCAGTGATATTTTTATTATCACACGTCACATAGGGTTAGGTGATGGTATAATTTAGGCCGATTTGTTTAGTGCTAGTAAACGAATGACGTAATTGCTCGATTTCACGTGATCACTCCTCTCTACAAGTCTACAAATGCGCACATCCGGAATTTTGAACTCCATGTGATGCAAAACGAAAAATCAACTTGTGTCGCCTTATCTTACTTCTTTCTTTTTTTTTATTATGATTCGGAAAGGGGCCAATAAAATTATTAAATCTCGTGGTTTTGTCGATAGGCCTGGTTCTGATCAGAACCAGTTCAGAAATATTTTTATACGGACGTAAAGTTGACAAATAAAGGATTTTCAATTGTGATTTAGCATCTTTTTCTTTCTTTTTTTTTCCTTTTCTTTTTTTAAACCCCTTGGTACTCAGGCACCATGGGACGTCGTATGACACTATTTATTAGTGATCAAATATAGCTCGTAATATTACATTAGTGTGTGTTTATTCTATTTAAGTTACAAATTCGAGTAAAATATAATCTTTCTCTGCGCTCAAGTTTTTTATTAGTTAGAATGACCTGAATGTCTTTTGATATGCGGTCGTTCCAAATATGAGATAGTGCGTTTTATGGAAGAGGACTTTTCGTTGGTAAGCAAGTACCAGATTTCGTATACAACACTAACATGGATCCATACACTTATATTGTGGAGCTGTGAGGGCAGCAGGTTGAAGGCAATTATGACTTCTTCCAATGTTGAGGGTATTCTAGTTACCTGGCAGTCGGAAGAAATTGTATGCAGCTCTCCAAAATTTTTTGCTGATCCGACAGTCAAGGGCAAAGTGATTTAGGGTCTGAATCTCATATGGGCACCAGGGGCAGTTGATCGACTCCTCTGACAAAAATTGAGCCATTCTATGACCTAGGAGGAGGTAACCTCCAGAAAATATCCATCTTTCTCTCTTTTTAGAGTTAGTTTCTATAAAGATTACGATAAACTTTTTATGAAGATCTAGATATAACTATTTTATCAACAGGAGAAACTATCTAGAGTATAATGCCTTATGTCTTGAATTCTGAGTTCTTTTTATTTAAAGAGAAAATCGAAAGTTCTAATTATTATTTATTATTATTTTAGCATATTCTTTTAGCCATCTCAAGAATTCCCCTATATTATAATTGGTGGCAGAATTGATTTTAAAAATTAATACAACTACGAAACATGTGTTATCTTCTGTCGTTATAGCGTGCCTGTAATGACCTAATAGTTAATGCCTGGCATGAATGGGATATAAAAAGATTGATTTACTGTATATTTGTGATTTTCAATACTCCTACTTTCCAAAAAGTGGGGAGGTAAAAAGGTAAGAGTTTATATCATAAAATTTTCACCAAAAAATTTTATGAAATAATCTATAACTATGAAATCTTTCCTAAGGCCGCTGGCAGTTGAATTTTCGGTTAGCATCACTTTTAGAACTCTTGAGATATAATGAAACGAACATATAAAATGAACAAATATGAGTCAATTTGAGTAGTCGATGTAAATCAAGTGATTTCTAAGAGTATACAGCGTTTTCATTTATTGTTCATTTTTCTGGGGTGATATTAACCGAAGAATTAATTTCGAACGGCCTAAATGTTCCATAACCCTATATTAATTCATCCAAATTGTTTCTACTAAGGGGGAGGGGTCAATAATAATATTTGATTCAAACAAAGGCAATTTTAATAATAATTGGGACACCCACAGCAACAGGGGATGGGACTCCCATTCCCCCTTTTGCTGTGGGTGTCCCCAATTGCTGAATTATGGCTAGGCGCTAAATTCTAATATATGTTGGGTAAATAGTAAGGCGATTAAAACGATGAAAGGTCACTAAATGGTTTCATCATTTCGTCCCCATAATTTCTATAATATTCGTATGCAACAGTTGAATTTGTTACATAGCCTACCCTTTAATAATACTTATCAGAAAAGTTTCAATACACTGTAACGCTGTGATACCGAATTTCGCAATAAGATAGTTTCATTCATAATGTTTGAGATGTGATCTTTTTTGAATTGTTTGGATTTATATTTAATTCTTTTTTTTGTTGTACTTGCTTATGAAATTTATTATTAAAGAATTTTTTCAGATTTTAGGGTTGATCTTCAATAAATTTTTTTCATAGATATCCATCTTTGCTTTGACTTCACGTTGCAAAATATAACTAAAATAAACATTTCTTTGAAAATACTGTTGCGCGTTATTTTGTTTATATTGCTTACGTTAAAAATTTTTTTTTGAAACTTTAAGTTTGCTAAAAAAGGTATCGAAGGTTATTTTTATAACCAATTAAAACTTTCATTTATTGCGTTTGTCTTAAGTACAGCATATTATTGTATAAAAATAGTATTACTAAAAAAAATTTTTTTTATTAATTTACTAACAACCACGCGACCCTTTTACTTGTAAGATTATGAAAAATGGCAATTGTTTTATTGTACGTATAAATTTTTTATAATTATTTACGCCTTCTTGGTTTATTATTAGTAATTATTAGTAATAATCTAAATAAGCCGAAACATCCGCAGGATCAAATCACTCTTTTTGTATTAGTTATAGCCCAAATTTTAATCTATATGTCGTTATCAACTATTTATTCAAATATATCCTTATTTGGTTTTTTATTAGTTTGAACGGGTAACATGAATAAAATAGGTTAAGTTGGCCATTTTATGAATAAAATCTCCTTTATCTTATTTATTTATTTTAATCCTTGGCATAATTGCCGCAGGATGCCATTGGCGTATAGTATCTAGATTTATTTTATATGATGTATTATCATATAATTTTTTTAAAATCTGGATTTAAATAAAATCCGAATATTTATATATTAAAAATAATTACAAGACTTCAAAATCGGCGAATTTTTTATACGAGTTTTCTAGAAACTTGATTAGTAATGCGTTTTATTAATTGTGTCACTTATTGCGACGTTCTGCGCTTGAACTGTAATATAGATGCCTCCAAATGATTGTGGGTAAAGTGCATAAGAAGCACCGTACATAATTCATTGCTTTAAAGTCCTCAAGTAGTGATGCAGTAGAATTGTCCCAATAATAGTCCAATGATAGTTGTCACAGTTAGTGGTGTGCCATTTATATGATACCTGGAAAATTTTAGCGTACAGTACGTATAGTACTGTACGCGGCACATCACTAGTCACGACCGACAACTATCATAGGACTATCATTTGGAAGGTTCTACTGCATCACTAGTCCTCAGCCTTTGACATTAAATATGAGTTAGTACAGTATCGAGAATAAATTTCTCCATAACTCAATCGGAGTTATGACTGATGCTAAATTGTCCGTAAACAATTATAATAATAACTCATACATTGTTATATGAATAGAGCTATTAATTAATTATGCAATGCGAAAAGTTTATGTTTTGTATTATCCTTACTTTAATTTGGCACTTATATTAGCGTTAATATACCTTAGTTCGAATGGTAAGGCTCTATCCGAACCTACAAATAAATTGTAATTGATTTAACTACATATACTCGGCTGGCTTTTAGCCATCCCTCAAATTAGGAAATGATTCAAATATGCTACAGAATTTTTAAGGAAATTGAATATAGGGGCCCAAATAATTACATATAAGGACCAAAATTGAAAATTTTTGATTGTAAGATTTAACATTAAATATAATTTTCCTTTGACAGTTAAATGTAATACTTTTTAAAAAATCAGTATCTCATTTATTCTAGGCGTTTTGCACGTAAAAATTATATCTATTTTTGCCAATTTCTAGAAATAATTTAACTTCACGAATACAAATGAATTTTTGCGGGTTTAAATATCTTTGATTAACGTGTAGCAGCATTCACAAAATATGATTCAGGTTTCATAATTAGCCTTAGTATAGGATAGGCTTATTAGTTTAGAACCGAATAAACTTTACAATACTGATAAATATCCTGCTTGACCTAGCCAAACTGTATCTTGGCTAAAAGAAAGTTTTATTAAGAGAAAGAGAGTCTAGTATTAATTGTATAAAGTAGATATATTTACATGATGACATCCAAGTATGTAATTATTTTTACTTTGGGTTTTTGTATGTAATTATTTTAATTTTTCAGACCCTTATATGCAATTTTACAAAAATTTATAAGTTTTACAGAATGCTTTAATAGCTTAACTTTTCTAAAATGTATGTAAATATATTTGGCACGTAATACTTTTACTTCTCATACGTAGTATATTTTTTAGGAGTTTTCGTGAACCCCATGCCTTTTTTTGTAATCTGATTGGCTAATTTGACTACAGAACAGAACCACCGAGTCTTAGTAGAAATTAATAAAGTAGAAACAGTAAAAAATCATTTTCCACCGATTTGAAACATGTGATTATTATGATCCGAATATATAAACTTAAATCTCAGCATATACAAATTATTATCATATCATAATTTAAATCAGTGAAAATGATTAACCAAATTCGATCAAAATTTTTATTTTAATTATCGTTATATAGACATAGGATTAATTTGGTACATAGCCCTGTTTCGGAAACATCCGAACAATTCCGATATTAATGTAATTCATAGACGGACATTCGTCTGATTGGCGAATTTAAATTAATTCCCCGAATAACTTATTTGTACGCTTTAAAGTACTTTTTGAGAACGTAACGTTTCATTAACCATTTCTAGTCCTAGTATTCACATAATCTTAAGAACATCATTTAGAAGTGAATTTTGATATTCATTGCAAGTTATATTGACTATATATAAATTAGTTATAATTATAGATGCAGACATATTGTCGGAATTAGGTCGTAACCTAATTACCTCAATATAATAAGGTAGGTCGTAATTAATTACGACAATATCAACATGTCTGCATCTATAGTTATAATTTAAATAAGTTCATATTTATACAGAAATACCCCGATCACTATATCAAGATCACTGGGTATTTAGTAAAAATACCCTGACCGTATGTGTACAAGTGGAAACTTCGTTTCCACTAATACCAAACGGATCAGGATATTTTTATTACTAATGCCCTGGCTCAACTCTCTCCCATGATATTTGTCAGGAGGAAATCTGTAACTAGTTAGTACGTTATCAGTTCAGTAAAGTATTAAGTGAACTACCCCGATTTTTTTATTATGTGCATTAATATAACAGCGAAGCATTATTATAGTTTTAAACTCAGCCGGGATATTACCCTTTAATAACAACCCGGGTAATTATAACAGCAGATTTACTATGTTTTTTACATTTTAAAAAAATCATTATTCAATGGCTAAGAAAATTTTTGACTTTACAATTAGTAAAGTTAAAATTGAAATCATTAAAATGAAATCCTTGAGTAGTATCTTCCTGAGTTATTTGTGGAATAGATAAAGGAGTAAATGGAGACCGAGATCGGGATGATTGAACTTGTTTGACTTTCTTTGTTTTTACCATTACTAACATAATTTTTATCAATATTTTCATTGTCACAATCCCATCAGTTTCTATAGTTTCATAATTAACTTCTTCGCCTGAATTGTTGTCATTAATCTGTAAATGTAAAAATTTTTATTAATATATGTAAATAGGTATTATATTATATTGCAAATTTAAAAATAAAGGTATCTTTTGTGTACATGGTGTCACTACAAGCTTCACAACATTGATTTGTTATTGTTGTTCTGTGTGCAGTACATATTATATGCTTCCATTATTCGATGGTTCGTAATATTCATAGCATCTTGTACATTCACACCAGCATCATTTAGTTTTTGTGCTGTATGTTTGCAACGGGAGTGGCTAACGATCTTCTTCCTTTGCAATTGATACCTGTAATGGAACAAATTTAAACGTGTATTCAGAGAGGGTGTGCAGTTATAGAGGGTGCACTTATGGAGGTTTTACTGTAATAAGAGGAAGGTGCATTTATGGAGGTCAAATATAGACATTTTGGACCAGAATTTAAGTGTGCACTTATGGAGGGTGTGCACCTATAGAGGGTGCACTTAGAAAGGTCTAACTGTACTTGCTGGCAAAACCCGGACAAATCCCGAATCTCAAAAAAACAATTGTGATTTTAATAAAGTTTTTGAGATATTAATTTGGTTAAAGTTTGGGATTTGGGCATGAACAAACCCAAACTATAGTAGTTTAGATCTTACCAACAAGTGTACCCCTAGCTCTCCCACAAAAATTATTCGTTCTCTATAATTTTAACTAACTGAATTTTAAGAGCAGGTATAATCTAAAATCAAAACGAATCCACTTTTATACAAAAATAAAAAAAAAAACCAGGAATAGCCCTAAATTTTTATTAGAAAACCATCTTCTGCGGCCTAATTAAAAATACTCTTTGTGAAATTTTGTCACATTATTCTAATAATAACACCAATTATAATGCATCTTCTTAAATTAATCTTACATGCAATTTTTTTACTTAGAAAACAGGTTCTGTATCACTCATCTAGTATTGAGGCAAAATCGCGACACCCGCTAAACCCAAGAAGGATCGTCATAGTGGCCTTATTACCAAATCGGTAGTACACATGGCGATCCACCTGAAACATATTGTTGCGCGGCAAATCGGCGAGTCTGTCGCTAATTCCTTCCAATTCTCGTGTAACCTATGGCGGCTAAGTCGAAATAGGCGTGTTAGATTTGGCTGGGTGGTTTATCCGTAGGTAAGTACTCGGGGAAGATTTTACAAAAGTTAACCCAGTGATGATCACGGATGATCACCCTCCATATAATCACAAAATAATTTTAATTGGCCAAAAAATGTAAACAAATATCAAGGTTAATCGCATTTTATTAATTGAATAAAATCAATAACAAAATTTTTTTTTGAGCTTTTGAATAAGATTTGGAAGCGTATGTAGCTAACTTTTCTAGTACTCTAATATTGTGCATTTTTAGTGTTGCTTGTGTACTTGTTGACGAGTAATACGAATAGTAGTGGTGTATGGTAAAGCAAAGTAGTGGTGTATAATACATTAAACAAGCAAACACGTGTGTATGGTTGGTGATGTCATAACTGAGTATTGAAGTAACATATTGTTGTGTATATAAAATGTGATGCTAAAGAAAACTTAAGAAGGGTGTGAGCAATGACCAATCATTTGTGACAAATAAGAATTTTCTATGTAAAATATATAGCAAATGTTTATTCGTCACAAATATGATTGCTCATACCTTATATGCCGAGTGTCCCAAACACACAAGAAAAGTTACTTAGCATACAGTCACAATTTAAAATGCTAGTGCCTAACTGTCTAAAAATACCACAAACTGTTAATTAAAAAAAAAGTTAGTCAACAAGGTATCTCGAGTAATTACATATTTATGTGACCAAACTAATTATAGGTTTGCTGTCACTTTTGTCTCTTCTGTTGCTTAAGTCATTGTAGTTATTTCTATATGAAGGAATAATTAAGGAATAGATGTTATATCTGGTATAATCATTACTTATATCACATAAATTATATAAGATATAATTACTGGTTATAGCTGATATAACATTTTGGTTTGTTTATTAAATTATAATATATATAATGAATATATTTTGTTTTATTGTTTAAGAATTTTCATTACTCTCTTTTATTAAAAAATAATAAACATATACAAAGTTCTTTTTAAAAATATAAAATATGAATTACTAATATAATCCTCTTATTATTTATTAATTATCTGTTTAATTGTTATATATACAGTATAATTTTTACTACACATGATTTTTTTTAACCCTTTCGATGAAGGAACACTAATTGGTATATTATAAATAATTTTTTATATTAGTTGTTTATCAAGCTGCTAATAAAAATAAAATCATAGTGGAAGATAATAAAGAAATTTTTTTATCTTTGGTTTAACAATTGTCAACATCATCTATATTAATAAAAATTTACAAAGATATTTATTTTAATATCCAGAATATAGAAAGTACTATTAAATTTTTTGAAAATCTTAAAATTCTTCTCACAATATATCTTTGTTCTAAATGTCAAAGTTCTATATATAAAACAAAAGATAACTCTACTCTTATAGTAATAACCAAAAATAGACTTGTATTTCAAAAACTACTTGTGGTTATGTTACTACTATAAGAACAGAAATGTGGTTGGCAAGATCTAAATTGTCTTTTATTCAAATTGATAAAATTATATTTTATTAATCTTATAAATTGCTTTAAAAATTTGCTATTTCAAAAACTGGTATTATTTCTAAAATAATAGTCAATTAGTATAATTTTTTTTTTTTTTTGGTATTAAGATGACCTCTTTGGTCTTTTGACTTTTATTAATCACTTATTGGTATTGTAGTTCAATGAACCACTACAGGAGAGAGTACAATTGGCTACATGTATAACTTTTTTATATTACCTATTTAAAGAGTCTGCCTGAAAGTTCACTACCAATTGCCATACCTAACACCTCTGCTTGGGTGTTTTACTTTAAACCCTCTGAATCTATAATCTGTGTTAACTTACTAGGTCATACTCAGATGCTCAGATCATCATCTCAACCTTAGGACTAATTTATCCTCAAAGTAAACTCTCTAGAGCCTTCTGTATCTATTTTTTACAGCTAATCTAGGTATTGCTATGGCAGAACTAATACTTGCAGTCAGGACTGACCATTAAACCACTATGTCTTTGTAAAGTTCAGTTAGACTCCAGCATCTGATATATTGGGTCGACCCAATATCTTTTTCCTTCAGTTCGTTCTAGCAGCCTGGTTGGTGATACCTTCGAGACTTTCCAACTCGGAGGTTCTTGCCCATCTGGCTACTACAACCAGGTACTATGATCTTGGTATCCATTTCCTTGGGCTAGTCTTTACAGTAGAGCCATTGAAGATTCAGCTACTTTTCTACTTAGGTCTTCCCAAATGGACTTCTTGTTATTCAATTTCAATAAATTTACATGGCCACAAGGACTTATCTAGTGTTTGCACTGCCCAATTTGTTAATTTGCATTCCTCTGTATAACACCATACTTACACAGATGTCCCATGACCTGCCAGTCATGCTGGTGTGACTGCCATTACAGGTATCATAACCTAATCATTAGTAATAGTTGCCATAATACAAATATTACATAGGTGATTATCCAAATTTTTGCTGTCGATAGGATTTGAACACCTAACCTACCACTTGGGGGGTTGACAACCTGACCACTTTACTAGATCACTCCACCCTTAAAAATTTTTTTTATATTTTTATTAAATATAACAATATTATAATAAGTAAATAATTAATTCTATAAAAGAAATTATAGCTACTAATAAAATTAAAAGATCTTCTTATAAAATTGTAGTAAATTGAATCAAGGCTTCATAGAATGTAATTGACATTAATTTAATTTAATGATCTTTTAAATGTTGTAATATATCTAATAAATATAATAGAACTAAAGATAAGTTGATCTTTAATTATAATTATTTAGATCAAACAAGTTAATCTAATAATAAAATTAAATTACTAAATAAAGAAGATCAAAAAATAATTAATGACCAAGAAATAGATAATACAATCATAATTAATATAGTAAACAAGAATTAAGAAACATTTAATGAAATTAAAAAAATTAATATTTAGTGCAAAATTTGCAAAAAAGAATAATAATTATTATATTCAAAATAAAATAAACTATTATAATTTATAAGATAATTAGTAATTAGATATAACTAGAAAATTAACATTATTTTTTTTTTAAAAAAAAACAAAAAAATATTATTATTATAAATGCTAGTATTGATATTAAATCTATAAATAAAATTATCATTATATGCTTTTATATAATTATAATATATTGAATTTGTTTCAGCAAATTATCTGATCTTGATACTTATCAAAAAAATGATCTAATTCATAAAATTCTTCATCATCCAGCTCTTAACCCCTTATACATCTTATCTAACACATTTTATCCTAATCCTATTCTTAAAAAACTTATTCCAAAGTTACACATATCAACAGTTCAAAACTTTAACATATCATATAAAACTGCCTTCTAAGTTATTATCGATATCCTTCTCAATATCAATGAACAATCATATGAACAATTATGGAAAACATATTGTATTCATTTCTCTAATTGGAAAAAACAACAAA